>CM034154.1:380911638-380916638 GCA_019776745.2 Taxus chinensis | reverse complement strand
CACACTCACACTCACACTCACACACACATGCACACACACACACACTCACACGCACATGCACATGCACACGCACACGCACACGCAAACGCACATGCACACGCACACGCACACACACAAAAGCACACACACGCACATGCACATAGACATGCACACGCATAGGCACATGCATACTCACACACACATGCACACGTACACGCACATGCACATGCAAAAGCACACGCACACGCACATGCACACGCAAACGTACATGTACACGCACACGCACACGCACGCACATACACAAGCACAAGCACACGCACTGGCACATGCATACGCACACACACAAAGATACACACGTACACGCGCACGCACACGCACACTCACATGCACATGCACATGCACACACACACGTAAATGCACACGCACGTGCGCACACAGACACAGACACACACACATGAATACACACACGCACACGTAAACGCACACGCACACCCACACCCACACGCACACGCGTACACACTAAACACACACACACACACTAAACATGTATACACACAAAACACATACACGCATACGCACACAGACACACACACGCACATGCACACACAAACGCAAACGCACACGGACACGCACATGCACACGTACACACACAAGCACAAAAACACACACACAAAGACACGGACAGGCACAGGCACACGCAGATGCACACGCACACTCACATGCACATGTACATGCACATCCACACGCACACACACATACACATGCAAACGCACACCCACATGCACACACACACGCATACTCCAACACACACACACACGAACACGCACAACCACACGCACACGCACACACACTAAACATGCACATACAGAAAACACGCACACACACGCACACTAATACGCACACGCACACGCATATGCAAACTCACACGCATACGCACACACACATAGACACACACACACACGCACACGCACACGCACACGTACACGCACACCCACATGCACACGCACACGCACACTCACACCAACATGCACACGCACATGCACAAAACACACACACACACACACACACACAGACACACGCAAACACAAACGCACAGGCACAGGCACAGGCACACGCACACGCACAAGAAAACACACACACATGCAAACGCAAACGCACATGCACACGCACACACACACACACATGCACCACGCAAATGCACATGAACACGCACACCCACACGCACATGCCCACGCAATAAACACTCAAATACACAAAACACGCACACACACGCACACTCATATGAACACGCAAACGCACACGTAAATGCACACACACACGCACACCCACACGCACACGCACACGCAAACGCACACACACACACATGCACACGCACACGCACGAAACACACACACACACGCACACGCACACAAACACACATGCAATCACTCATACACTAAACACGCACATGCTCAAAACAAACACACGCACACACACAAACGCACACACACACACGCACACACTAAATACACACATGCACAAAACAAAAACACGAACATGCATACGCAAACGCACACACACACGCACACAAACACAAACACGCACACGGACATCAACATGGACACGCATGCGCACACGTACACACAAACACACACACACGAACACGCACACGGACATACACACACACACCCACACGCACACGCACATGCACACTGATACGCACAGGCACAGGCACAGGAACACGCACACGCACATGCACATGCACAGACACACACACGCACACGCGCATGCACACGCACACACACACGCACAAAAAAACACAAACAAACACGCAAACGCACACGCAAATGCACAGGTAGAGGCACACGCACACGCACACACACACACGCACACGCACAACCACACGCACACAAACACACACACGCACAGGCACAGGCACACGCACAGGCACACTCGCATGCACACGTACACGCAATTGCACACGCACACACACACACACACGCAAACACACACCCACACGCACACACACACACGCATACAAACACACACACACACAACCATACGCACACGCACACACACTAAACACGTAGATACACAAAACACGCACACACACGCACAATCATATGCACATGCACATGCAAACTCACACGCATACGCACACACACAGACACACGCACATGCACATGCACACACATACGCACACGCACACGCACAAGCACACACAATTGCACAAGCACACGCACACTCACACGCACATGCACTAAACACGCACACACACAAAACACACACACACGCACATGCACACACACACGCAAACACAAACGCACACGCACAGGCATAGGACAGCAAAAAGAACAAGAACAAACAGAAAACAAAAACACAACACAAAAAAAAAAACCAAAAAAAAAATAAAAAAAAAAAAAGCAACCCAAAACAAAAAAAAAAAACTTCCCTAAACTACCCCACTTATCCTTTCACCCCGTCCTTCCACCCACCCTCCTCCCCCCCCCGCCTTGCCCCCTCTTACTATGTTTGGTCCCCTGGCCAACCCTATCCTACAGCCATTCCTGCAGCTCCCCCCTGTCTGCCTCTGCACCCCCTTTTGTACACGAGAAAGAAAAACAACACACGCAAAAAAGAACAACAGACTAAAACACGCAAGAAGCACCAAACAAAATATGCACACAGCTAAACACGCACACCCACACGCACACACACACGCACTAAACACGCACATACACAAAAAACACACACACACACGCACTAAACACGTACATGCACATGCACAAAACACGCACACACATGCACACTCATACGGAGACACAAACGCACACGCAAACGCACACACACGTAAACCCACACGTAAATGCACACACACACACACACGCACGCACACGCACACCCACATACACACGCAAATTGCCGAAACAAGCACGCACGCAAACAAAACATACACACACACCTGAACGCAACACGCACCACGCGACTAACACCGAGGCCACACGCACACAATCAGGCAAAGGCGCCGATGCACTGAAAGACGTCACAGCGACACGAAAAGGTGCACACCAGCACACACACCACACACACACAAACACACATCACACACAAACACAGTCACACTAGTGAACACCACACACACAGCACACACACACAACACACACATGCACAAACACACAGCGCTTTCAACACACCACACACACACACACACACACATTAATTACACAGGCACAAAACACAAACACGAAAACGCATACACAAACGCACACGCACACGCACACAAACACACACACGCGCACACACACACAAACACGCACACACGTACACGCACACGGATACACACACACACACCCACACACACACACACATGCACACGTACATGCACACGCACAAGAACACATGCACATGTACACGCACATGCACAAGAACAAACACACACACATAAATGCACACGCACACGCACGCACAGACACGCACACGCACACGCACCACGCAAACACACACTAACACGCACACCCACACGCACACGCACATACACAAAACACACACATGCACTAAACACGCACATGCACATGCACAAAACACGCACACACACACGCACACTCATATGGACACGCAAATGCACACACACACCCACACGTAAACGCGCACACACACGCACACGAACACGCACACCCATATGCACACGCACATGCACTAAACACGCACACGCACAAAACACACACTCACACATGCACACGCACACACACACGCACACACATACGTACACGCACACACACACACACATACAAACGCTCATGCACTAAACATGCACATGCACAAAACACACACACACACACACACACACGCAAATGCACATGAACACGCACACACACACACACACACTAAATACACACATGCACAAAACACAAACACGAAAACACATACGCAAACACACACACACATGCACACAAGCACACACATGCACACGCACACACAAACACACACACACGCACACGCACACGGATACACACACACACACCCACACCCACACACACATGCACACCGATACGCATAGGCACATGCACAGGCACAAACACATGCACACGCACATGCACACGCACACGCACACGCGCATGCACACGCACACACACACGCACACAAAAACACAAACGCACATGCACACGCACACGCACACGCGCATGCACATGCATAGGCAGAGGCACACGCACAGGCAGATGCACACGCACACGCACATGCACACGCACACCAACATTAACACGCATACGCAAACACAAACACACGCACACGCACACACACACGCATAACGACACACACAGGAAAAGACACACACAGGAAAAGACACACAGACACGCACAGGCACATGCACCGGTACAGGCACACGCACACGCACACGCACACGCACACGCACACGCACACACACACAGGCACAGGCAAAAGCAGAGACACATGCACAAGCACACACAAACGTACATGCACACGCACAAGCACACGCACAGGCACACTCACACACAAACACACAAGTATAGACACATGCACACGCACACACATGCACACGCACATGCACACACACACATACACGCAAACGCACATGCACACGCACACGCACATGCACATGTACATGCATACGCACACGCACACGCACACACACACACACACGCAAATGCACACCCACAAGCACACAAACACACACGTACACATGCACACACATGCACACTAACACGAACACCCACATGCACATGCACATGCACTCAACACGCACATACAAAAAAAATGCACACGCACGCGCACTCATATGCACACACAAACGTACACGCACACGCACACGCACACACACACACAGACACATGCACATGCACACGCACACGCACACATGCACACAAACGCATAGGCACAAGCATAGACACACACACACCCACATGCAGACGCACACGCACATGCACACACACACGCACACGCACACGCACACGCAAACGCAAACGCAAACTCACACGCACATGCACATGCACATGCACAAAAACCCACACAGGGACACGCACATA
>CM034154.1:380889138-380906638 GCA_019776745.2 Taxus chinensis | reverse complement strand
TTCGTTCTTTATTTTATGAGTTTGTGCTTATGAATAATTTAGCTGTGCGTGTAGCAATGCTGAGTTCTGCGCATCCTTGTGAAAATAGGAGGATGAGATGATTTTTTTTGTATGTCTAGTTGAACAGTCATTGTATGGATGAATACGACTTGAGTATTCTTGTGTGTTTTGAAGAAAATGAGTGTTTTTCTTACTAACACTATTAAGGAACTAGTTTTCTCTTTTGCTGTTGGAAATTTGAAGCTAATGGTAAGTGGATTTTATTGTGTATTATGGATTCGGTCTTATGTAAACAATATCGATAAGGAGATTGTTTTTCTGAATGTTGTACGTGAACGGTTTTTGAAGAACCGTGAGAATAATAGATGGAACTATTGGGTGAGTTATTTTCTTGAGGGTATACAGTGCATAGAATATAAATACTTGGAATAGTGGGCTTGTTTCATCGTTTTACTCTCACTTCCTCTTTAAAACGATTAAAAAGCATCCATGTTTGGTTGAATTCCATGAAATACTTTGTTTAAAAGAGTTAATTCTTGATTCTGGAACTGAGTATCTGGATATTTACCAGATAGATTAGAGTTCACTATTTCAGTCTTCTTTGGATTGGATGATGAATTATTTGCATAAATATGTGATTGTATACCTATACGAACTGCCCTTTAGATTTCTTGCTATTTCATCAAGGCTAAACTGAAGTGGAATTCTTACTTTGAATGTTTGGAAAACGATTCTTTTTTTTATTATTATGAGGAAGCTCATAATTTTGTAGCTGGCTGTACATTCATGTTGTTTAGGTCTAGCTGAAATGCTGGTTTTGATGAAACGATAGCTGATAAAACTAGATGTGCATTCTTACTTGTCTATATCTAGACGTGAATGTCTGTAGAGTGAAATGTTTAAAAGGAAATGATTGCATTTATAAGTTCTTTTGGTACTAATGTTTACAAACCAGTTGCAATGAACTCTGGTCAACATTTTGGAAAGGTAATAGTAGATTTTGAATACTGAAATATACTATTCTGAATGAATTATACTATTGGAATATGTCTATCATAAATAATGGGTATTTGGATAGACAGTGAGAAGAGGTGATATGATCTTTCTCCCTTTTATTCGATTATTGATTTTCGTTCATTTCTCTTTGGACTGTTATCATTGATTGATATCACGTTTGGATTAAAATTCTCAGTACATATATGAGGAAAGGAAAGAGAGTGTGGATGGATAATTTGAATTAATGTTTTTTTCTTCTCTCTTACAGCTGGAAATCTATAATTATTATGGATTAAATTTTGTACTGCTTTGGTTTATGCATCTGCATTAATTGTTGTTTACTTTTCTCTTCTGCGTTTTATTGTTTGAATTCCGATGAGTTGTATGAAAGCAAAGGAAAGTATGTCGGTTTAATCTTCATTTATACTCTATCTTTTGAAATTATAACTATTGTAAGGAATGGAAATTATAGCATTTATGCTAGAATAGTAGTTTGCAAAATTGTGTTTGTAGTTCTTACAGATGTTGTAATCTGGAACTGTTTGACGAAAATTACTCCTTGTAATAATTATTTGGGAAAGAGGGCAGTAATCCTTTGTCTGATTGGGAAGGTAATTAGATGATTGAGTTGTTATGTTGTTCATCCTTTTCGGGACTTAATTTTTGAATGATGTTCATATTAACGTTTCATAAAAACAGGGTTCTTTTATTGAGACAGTTAATTAAAAGCACCTCATTTTAAAGACAAGTGCTTAATATGGTCAATTCAATGAACTGACCCATGCAAGTAATTTTGTAGATGAAACTTTAGTATAAATGAAGACATGGTTGTTTTCCGATACTTCTTTGATTAACTGAAGATGGATTGTATTGATAGCTATTACTCCTCCACGAGGAAATGAGAAAGGAAGAAGTTACATTCTTCTATCTTTATGAGTTGTAATGTTGTTTGATATAAACAAAGTCCAGTCGTTTGGACTGGAAAATGTATAGATTGTAAAATTGATGGATGAATACAAGTAAAAGTGTGATATTTTCAATAACTGTATCAGTTTGATATGGTTGAATAAGTTTGAGAATATAACATTATTCCTTGACTTGGAATTATTCAAATGTTAATGGATGAATTTAAAAAGAAATTGTTGGTGTCGAATCACAGCACCCCTGGGACTCTGCAACTCGATGGTTGAGAATCTCAGTGCGATTGCACAACATGGAGCTTTTCCCAAGTGTGGGACCTTACGAAATCAGAAAAGCTCTCCGGATGAAGGCCGGCTCCTATTCCTCTGTTCAGATGCACCAATAAAACGCAGAGAGTCTACTAAAACCTAATCTAACTACCAAGGAGACAGGGAGAGAGAAATGCAAAAAAAAAACAAACCTAAGCTAAGGAGGTGATGCACCGAGGAATGAAGAACATACGTTTTGCCAATTAAACACAGACCACAGAAATGCAATGCAAAATCATGCACAGATAAACATATTCACAGTGAAAGATAAGGAGGATGCAAAATGAAACACATAGAGGGTTGAGAAACATCCACAGTCATGCATTTATTTTCTCTGAAGGTTGATACAATACACTGCAAAAAATGCCCAGAGGCAAAGGTGCATTACAGTTTCAGATGGGAGGTTTGAGCTCCACAACTCTACCTGCCAAAGAGAAGAAGGGAGGGGCCAAAACAAGAATGTCCAACCTTTAGAAAGAAGCCCCTCCTTACAATTTATAGGAAGAATGAGAGAGAGAAGAGAGAGAAAGTCTAAATCTACCCCAACCACCTCAGGTTGTATTTAATTCATCTCATTATGGTGGTAGGTGAGGACCATATCGAACCCCAAAAGTGGCAAACTGTATTTTGCATTTTTAAGAACTTGTTCCCACCCAATTAAAGATATCCAGTCGTAGTTAGGTAGAGGACGCCGTAGGCTTTCCGAAAATTCCAACCTTGTGTGAATCGGAGCTCCCAGTCAAAAGTTATGGCCATCTGAATATTTGCGCCAGGGTCTGCTTCATGTCAGCGCTCAGAATGTTGCGCCTCCTGAAGGTGCGCCTTGGCGCATCCATATGCATGTTGACAATCCTTTTCATGCGCCAAAGGCGTAAATATGTTTGTGTCTACAACCCTTTTTGTGCGCCAAGGGCGCATTCATTTTGCATGTCAACATTCTTTTCTTTGCGCCAAAGGCGCAAATATGTTTGTGTTGACACATGTTTACGTGCGCCACTTTACCTGTGCCAAGGGCGCAACTATGTTTGTGTCGACACATGTTTACGTTCGCCACTTTACCTGCGCCAAGGGCGCAACTATGTTTTTGTCGACACATGTTTACGTGCGCCACTTTTGTGCGCCAAGGGCGCAACTTTTTCCATGTCAACATTCCTTTCTGTGCGCCAAGGGCGCATTCTTTCTTATGTCGACACTCATTTCTGTGCGCCTCTTCTGTGCGCCATGGGCGCATCCATTTTGCTATCGACACTCATTGTCGTGCGCCCCTTTTGTGCGCCATTTCCATGCGCCTTGGTCATGTCAGGCATTTGAGCTTCTTTGATTTTTCCATTCTCCTGCTTGTCTATATCTACCCGGGGGGAAGATATATACAACAGAAATAACATCTATTCTTTACCTGAATGCAACTTTTACGTTGAAATGTGCAATTAGTTCATACTTGGGTTAAGATGAATTTTGAATTGACATTAAAAAGATTTAGATAAACATGAAATCCTAATTGGAAGGTATTCCGGATTAGTTTGAAAGCTAAGGGATATCAAATAACTTAGGGGCAGCCGAACCTTGTATTCGGACTCCGTTAATAGCCTCGAATATTTAAATTCAGAAAATAAAGATATGGGATATCATATCTATTGTTAACAGACCTTAACTAAGTAAGGTTAAGGAGGATAAATGAATAAATTCATTTAGAATTAGACCTCGTTTAAATGATGTCTAATAAGATGGAATTCTGAATTTGTTTATAGTTGTGGAAAATCTTGGTTAAGTTTAAAAGGTTAAACTTATTAGGTTTATCGATAATGGACTGATTAGTCCAAAGAATAAGAAAGGAACCAAGAAGTGAATATGCAATCCTTCGGTATGAAGGAGGAGATGCGTATTAAGCTAGAAGATGGATTAAGTCTCTCTTAGCTACATACAACTATAACAAGAACAAGGATAAAGGATCAGCATGGCTGCTGAAAGTTGATCTTAAATACTAAGATAATAATCAAATCACAATTGAGCTGGATGTGTACCCTCGATGAGAGGATTCTGTAGGACATTGACATACGCCAGCTACAATATGGTGTCTTCGTGAAGGCAGGGCCTTCATGACGACACAATGTTATAGCTGACATATTACAATGCCCTTCCGAATTAAATCATCAAGTTTACATAAGCTGGATAATAAGTTCTTGGCTGGGGATGGAAATGTGATCACGTATACGGAGTGACTCCGGAGGACTAAAGATAACTAGACACACAGAGTCATCTAGGAACAACAACGTATGTCTGCGTATCTTTAGTTACCATGAGTAACTTCCTATACTCGTTCACATTGCTAGTTGAGGTTAGAGTTTGACCTTAAATGGAAGGACTGGTAGAGACCAGGAAAGACCATTCTAGATAACAGACGAAGTGAGGTGAAGGACGTATTCCATTGGTGTGTATCAAATCTAGGAATATGATCATGCAAAGCATGTGAAAATCTTTGGCCAAAGTATTGCAAGTGCTGGTTGCGTTGTCCTAATCACCTAGTTAAGATGCAGGATGTCAGATGAATATCAGTAACAGATATTCAGATAGGCTTCTTAAATGGATCACTTCGATAACCGAAAATGGTAAAAGAACCATGTATATTCATTATACTATGCATGAATTAACATGAAGGATCGGTAAGTCGCCGAGTCATGAAATGAGAGATCGCTGAAACTCCGAGCCATAAAGTGGGAGGTCAGTAGTTCTTCGAGTCATTTACAGCAGCATATGGTATCTGTTATATGATTGATTGGCACTGAATGTGTGTTCCATATTGCAAATATGTGAACAGATAACATTAGTTTTAAAAGGAAATTGTGTGATCCAAAACTGCATTAATTGGACAGAGAACAATTATTAAAACTTGAACGTGTGTTTGAATTATATAATTCATAACAGGGAATGTTTTATAAAAAAATAAAAATAAAACTTCCTTGTTCTAGTATCTTAAAATGGGAATGTTACACCCATGCACACACACACGCACATGCACATGCAAACACACATGTACATGCACACGCACACAAACACACATACACAAATGCACACGCACAAGCACACACACATGCCCACGCATACGCACATGCAAACGCAAACACACACACATGCACATGCACATGTACACAAATACACACACACACACACACACACACATGCACACCGTCACGCACAAGCACAGGCACACGCACACGCACAGGAAGACGCACACGCATAGGCACATGTACAGGCACACGCACACGCACACGCACACGCAGATGAACATACACAGGCACATGCATAGGAATAGGCACACACACATGCACATGCACATGCACAGGCACACGCACGCACGCACACACACACACACACACACACACACACACACACACACACACGTACAAAAACACACACACGCACACGCACATGCACACGAACACACACACACACACACGATCACACACACATGGAGACGCAGAAGCACACCGACACGCAAACGCACACACACAGGCACATGCAAACGCACACTCACACTCACACGCACACGCACACGCACACTCACACTCACACTCAGACGCACATGTAGACACACACACTCACATGCACACGCAAACGCACACATACACGCACAAAAACACACACACGCACACAGACATGCACATGCATAGGCAGATGCATACTCACATGCACATGCACACGTATACACACACACACACGCACATGCAGAAGCACACGCACACGCAAATGCACACGCAAACGCACATGCACACGCACATGTACACGCACACGCACACGCACATGTACACGCACACGCACACGCACATGCACACGCACAGGCACATGCACTGGCACATGGATACGCACACACACACACATGCACACGTACATGCACATGCACATGCACACTCACATGCACACGCACATGCACATGCACACACACACGCAAACTCACACGCACACGCACACACACAGACACACACACAATGAAATATGGCTAACGCACACGCAAACGATTAAATCTCAATTTACATAAGCTGGATCATACTTCTTTATTGCTGGGATGGGCAAATGTGATCATATTGCTACGAGTGACTCCGATGATAAGCTAACTAGACACACAGAGTCATCTAGGACACACCGTATTTCTGCGTATCTTTAGTTTCCCAGAGTACTTCCATACTCTTCCATTGCTATTTGAGGTAAGTTTGACCTTAACTGGAAGACGGTAGAGGACCATGAAAGCCATTCTATATAACATACGAAGTGAGGTGAGGACGTATTCCATTGGTGTGTATCAAATCTAGGAATATTGATCATGCAAAGCTGTGAGAATCTTTGCCAAGTATTTGCAAAGGTGCCCTGGGTTTCGTGTTCCTTAATCACCAGTTAATAGGGCAGGATGTCAGATGAATATCAGTACAGATATTCAATAGGCTTCTTAAATGGATCACTTCGATAAACCGAAATGGTAAAGAACCATGGATTTCATTATACTATGCATGAATTAACTGAAGGATCGGGAGGAAATTCTCCGAGTCCATGAAATGAGAGATCGCTGAAACTCCGAGCCATAAAGTGGAGGTCAGTAGTTCTTCGAGTCATTTACATGCAGCATCTGGTAACTGTTTATATGATTGATTGGCACTGAATTGTGTTTCCATATTGCAAAATGTGAACAGATAACATTAGTTTTAAAAAGAAATTGTTTGATCCAAAACTTGCATTACTTGGACAGAGAACAATTATCAAAACTTGAACGTTGTTTGAATTTCTACTTCTAACCAGGGAATTCTTTGTATAAAAAAATAAAAATAAAATTCCTTTTCTAAAGTATCTTAAAAGGGGAATGGTTACGACCACCATGCATCCACCCACGCACATGCACATCAACACACATGTACATATGCACACGCACACAAACACACATACACAATGCACACGCCAAGCACCACAACATGCCCACGCATAAACGCACATGCAACGCAAACACACACACCGCACATCACTTACACCAATACACCCCCACACACCACACCCCACATCCAACATCCCCCGTCACGCACAAGCACCGCACACCACACGCACCTGAAGACGCACACTCATAGGCACATTTACGGCACACGCACACGCACAACGCACACTGCCGATGAACATACACAGGCACAGGCATAGGAATAGGCAACACACACATGCCACATGCACATTGCACAGCACAACATCACTCACGCACACACACACACCACCACACACAACACACACACCACACACACACACACACGTACCCAAACACCACACCACACGCACATGCACACGAAC
Organism: Taxus chinensis; assembly: GCA_019776745.2. Lineage (NCBI taxonomy): Eukaryota > Viridiplantae > Streptophyta > Pinopsida > Cupressales > Taxaceae > Taxus > Taxus chinensis. Next base: position 380,899,097 of record CM034154.1, on the reverse strand, counting down.
ACCACACACAACACATACGATACACCACACATATAGACCCGAAGCACACCCGACGACTCAAGACCACACCACACAGTCACCTGCAAACGCACACTCACACTCACACGCACACCACCCTCACACACTCACATCACACTCATACGCACATGTAGACCAAACACACACACTCACATTCACCCGCAACTCACACACAACGCACAAAAACCCACCACGCACCAGACATGCCATGTCTAGGCAATGCATACTCCATGCACATGCCACGTATACACACACACACAAGCAACGCACATGCAGAAGCTCCACGCACACGCAAATGCAGCACACTCACGCACCACACGCCATGTACACGGCACACGCACACACACATGTACACGCACACGCACACGCACATGCACACCACAGGCACATGCACTGGCACATGGATACCACACATCACACACATGCACACTTACATGCACATGCACATGCACACTCACCTGCACACGCAACATGCACATGGCAACACACACACGCAAACTCCACAACACACGCACACCCACAGACCCCACATACACACACACCTAATATGCGAACATCACCCCACAATACCCTCAAACGCCACACACACTCACACGCCCAAAAACCCCAGACACATGCCTACACACAAATATAAACTGCAGAGCACAGGCACACAAGCAACAGGCAACAGGCACACTCACAATTCCCACATTCCACACACCCTCCAGCCCTCACACCCCTCACCCCCCTGTCACCACCCACACACACCACACACGCCTACTCTCACCACAGGTGACCGGGGCTCCCCCTCACACGCACCCCCCCCTTCACCCTCCCCCTCCCTCCCCCCACCACACACATCCCCACACCACCCGCACACCCACAGAAAACTCCCCACCACCCCCCCCTCACCTATCCGCCCCCCACACACACGCACACACACACAGACCGCAACGCACACGCACACGCATACGCACACGCATCCACGCACATGCACACACACAATCGCCCACGCACACCCACACGCACACACACATTCCCAACACGCACATCACAAAACACACCACCATGCACACCACACACACCACATGCACAGACACAACACAAACACACCCCCCACACACAATTACACCCGCACACAAACACACAAACACAAACGCACACGCACTAAACATGTACATACACAAAACACGCACACACACACACAATCATACGGACATGCAAACACACATGCAAATGTCACACTTACCGCCATTCACACTCCCCCACACTACAGACACGCACACATAAGGCGCAACACACACCCGCACAGCACAAACAGCACACAAACAATGCACACTCACAATTGCACTAGACCTCACACACCACAAAACACACAAACGCATAAAACACACACATACACACGCACACGCACACGCACACGCACAGCACACACGCACACTGCAAACACTCATTCACTAAACACGCACAGCCACAAACACACACACCACATCACACACAAATACACACACCATGCACACCGTACATGCACACAAACCCCCACATACGCACTAAATACACACATCAAACAAACAGCAAATTGACCACTCATACTCCAAACGGCACACTCACACACAAACCCCCCACTTCAAACTTCTCACCCAACATGCCTGCTTACTCACACGCACACCACAAACACACTCACTCACCTGCACCACTTACACACCCACCCACGCCACCCCGCACGCATACGCACATGCACACCGATAAACACAGGCAACAGCACACGCACACGCACATGCACATGCATAGACAAACACACCACCACACACACGCACACGCAAACGCGCATGCACACGCACACACACCCACACGCACATGCAAAAGGAGAGGCACATGCCCAGTCATACGCACGGCGATAGTTACAGTGCACACGCACCATGCACACACTCACAGGCACATTCACAGGCAGCAGGACACAATGCACAATGCACAGCACATCACATGCACAGGCCCACAAACACTACACACACCCACCCACACATAAACACACACACACACACACATGAAACTACCACACGCACACGCATATGCACACACACCACACGCACATCCACTCTCAACACACACCACTCACACTGACACACACAAGGCAAGGCACACGTACACGCACATGCACACATGCACCGCACATGCACATTCACACACAGCACTCACACGCACACGCACCACACACCTTCACACTGAAAAATCATAGACACGCATGCACAAGCACACACAAATGTACATGCAGACACACAAGCACACACACACACAAATGCACAAGCATAGACACACTTCATACTCACACAAACACCTCACACACACACCTCCCCATCATACTCACACGACGCATACACGCAATGCACATGCAACACACACGCACATGCAGCATGTACAACGCACACTCACATTCGCATGCCACACATACACACACGACTCCAACTCACACCCACACACACCCCCAACGTACACGCACACACACACATGCACACTAACACTACCCCCCCCATGCACATTTCACCCTCACTAATCACTCACTAACACAACACTCCCCACACACCCGTACACCATTGCACATGCCATGCCATTCACCATGCACCCGCACGACATCCACACGCAAACGTACAAGCAACATCCCCAGCCCCGCCCACTTTACACGCACACTAACACTCCCACTCAAACTCAAATGCTCACTCATCATGTCCACGTCAAAAACACACCATTTACAACACATAACAATTGCACACACCTCGGCACTATTCCCCTGTATACATCACACGCACACACACCACGCACACACCCCCAACACCACCACACCCAAATGTACACCACCTCTAACACCACTCACCCTCCACCCAACAACAAAAAAGGCCCACGCTGTCCCAGTAACCACGCCCATACCCTCCCCACCTGTACTCCCACCAACCACTGCACACACCCTCCCCCTCCCTCCTACGCCGCTACCCATGCCCACGAACCCCACCCCACCCACCACCCCACGACTAACCCGTGCGCCCTTCACCCGCTCCAGCGCCCATCGTTCACCGTCCCCCTCCCCCCCCCCCCACCCCTCACCCGGCTCCCCTCCCACCCCCCTTCCGCCCCACACGAAACAATTGACCGCCTTCACCCACGCCCCATCGCCTCCCCCCCGCCCGCCCCCCCACCGTTGCCCAAGCGATAGTTCCCCCTCCCCCGCCCCTTTCCCCCTCCCCACCACAAGCACGCACTAGCACACATGCCAATGCACACGCCACACGTACATGCATACACAAAGGCACAACGCACACACCCAACGCGCGCATGCACCCTCACACAGCACACACTTCACAAACCCAAAAACACAAACACACACCAAACATTCCATGCACACGAACATGCACAGTAGACGAAACATCCACACATGTAGTCCCACACGCACACACACACCACACCGCACACGCCCACACACAGCAATCGCACATCACCCGCCCGCACTGCACATACAATGCACACACACACTCTTACGGCACACACACACACAAACAACGCACAAGCACAAGATACGACACGTAACCACAGGCCACACGCACACACACAACACACTACCCCACACACACACCCACACACACACGCACACGCACTAAACATGAACATACAAAAAACACGCACACACACACACACTCATATGCACACGCAAACGCACACGCATATGCACACACACACAGACACACAAACATGCACACACACACTCAACCACACGCACCCATACACAAAACTCAGAGGCACATGCACAGGCATGGCACACTACACACGCACATGCACATCAACAACACACTCACACGTAGACTACTCACACGCAAAACGCATCACCCCACCTCACATGCACACTCACATTCACAATCACACGCACACTCACACACCATCGACAGCCCACGACACCCCCCCCGCTCGCCACTCAACCACCCCGCACCAAACTAAACATGACCTTCACATACACACGCACAGACCACTAACACCAACCGGCATACGCACACACAAATGCACATGCACACGCACATGCAAATGCCTACGCACACCCATAAGAACACACACACACACTAAACACACACACGCACAAAACACAAACATGCACACGCACAGAAAACAACACACCCACCACAATCCCCCAATACAAATTCACACGCTCATGCCACATGCATACGCACACCCATGCAACACTTAGAAAAACACACCCGACACTCCCACTCACACGCACATGCACACCACACACACACTGACACACGCCCACATACACCACACACACATACAAACAGTCACACGCACACCCACACCATAAACCAGCCCCCCCACATTCACCCCCCATTCAGCACATCAAGCAAACTCACATGCACACGCACACCCACGGAACCTACCACTCACTCAAACCCTCACATTGCCCCAACCTCCCCCATACCCCCGCCCGTACCACACGGACACTCCCCCGCACACGCCCATGCCATGGCACACCTCCCACCACCAACCCCCCCCTCCATGTCCCCATACCTTACCACGCACCTTCACTCAAACGACATCTTCCCAACACCCCACCCAGACCGACCCCGTCCGCCCTGCCCACCCGCCTCACGCTTCCCCCCCCCACCTTAAAACTTCCCCTGCCCCACCCCCCCCCCCCAGACAACCCCCCCCACCCCACTTATCCCCAAACCCCCCCACACCCGTCCGCAATCCCCGCCCTCTTCCCCCTTCCCCCCCCCCTCCCCGCCCTCCCCCCTCGACCTGCCTCCCCACCCCCCCCCCATCCCCCCATCACCTGCCCCACTCACTCCCACCTCCCTGCCTCTTGCCCCCCCCCCTCGCCCCCCCCCCCACCCCTCCACCTCCGCCCCTCCCTGTCCCCCGCGCGACCCCCGTCCTCCCTCTGCCCTCCCTCGCCCCCTCCCCATCAGCAGCCACGCTGTGCACTCCCCCCCCCCCACCCCCCCCCCCCCCTCCGCCATACCCCCCACCTTCGCCCCTCCCAAGCCTCGCTCCCCCTCCCTACTCCCCCCCCCCCTCCCCCTCGCCCGCCCCTCCTAATTTCCCCCTTCCGCCCGCCCCCCGAGATGTCCCCCTTACCCCCGCGCCCGGCCCCCCATCCCCCCGCCCACATCTACACGTAAATGCACAAGCACATGCACCCGCACACGCACATGAACAGCGCACACTGCACTGTACGTACACGCAAACTTACATTTACACTCACACACGCACACGCACACGCACATGTCCCATGCACAAAACACAACAGACCACCCAAAGGCACAGGCACGTCCACGCACAACTGCAACACGTACATGGACACTAACACACACACACAGCACCACACACACACACAACTCACGCACACAACCCCCCCCACACCCCACACCCATGCACACAACACACTAACCTCACCGCCACACATCATAAACACACGCACTAAACACACCACAGCACACAAAACATGTCACCCACACGCACACCTTCATATTCACACGACCCTCCCTCCCCCCCACATTCACACACCATTTCACAAACCCCCTAACAACATACCCACGTCCCACCACCCCCCCACCCACATTTCACCCTCCCTCCCACTCCCCCCCAAACGCCCACCCCACGAATCCCGCACATCCCTCCTCCCGGGCCCACAACCCCCGCGCACATGCACTAAACATAGCCCACACACAAATCACCGCACACACAGCACAACGCATATGTACACACAACTCAAACAGACACACAACGCACACCCTTCAAAGCACATGCCCACGCGCACACCACACGCAACAGCACACGAACACGCGACACGCGCCCACTCACACTCCCACTCAACTCACACTAACGCACGCATTCAACACGCACACAACAAAACACCTCACTATAAAAACACACACACCACCCACACATTCACACGTCAAACGCACAACACATTCACAACACACCCATCAAATTCAACACCCACACCACACACACACCCACCATACTCACAACCACGCCACACTAACACCACAACCACAATGACCCGCACACTAACATGTCACACGCACAGGCCATATCATACGCACAGCACGCACATGCACATTCAATACGCAACGCACAGGCACATGCATACGCCACCTATCTCACACTCCATGCACAGTGCACACGAACAAAGCACACGCACACGCACATTTACATGCACCCACACATGTAAATGCACTGCACACTCACACACACACAAAACACCCACACCACGACACATGCACACGCCACGCAAGCATCCCATGCAAACGTACATTTTTCACCTGCGCATACAACCCACACCCCCACAGCACAACTCACCGCCCCCGCCACTCACCCTCCACCCTCCCACATTATAACGACCCACATACCCGCCGCACCTATCACATTCACCCTCCCCCCCCCCGCTCCCCACGCCATGCAACCCACTCCCACTCCCTAGTGATTCCCCACCTCCATGTACCCCAGGGCTGCCGCGCTGTACCCCCACTCCCCTCCCATGTACATCGCACGTACGCATCACTGCACACGCACACACACGCACCAGGGTGGGTTTGGGTTGGCCAAGCACATAACACAACACACGCGCACGCACACGCACCACACCCTAAACATCACATACACAAAACACAATCGACACAACGCCACACCCACACATCACCGACACACCCATCACACTCTATGTCACCTGCAAAGCTCACCTCATCACATACACACACAACACACTTCACACCACACACACACTCACCATACAAGTAAACACACAGTCATAGCATATTCCCACTCACACCCACATGCACCATTCATCGAACATTCACTTCACACTCATACACACACTAAACTACAATACGCACATGTCACATGCACATATTACATTCCAGTCACACACACACGCATCACACACACACATCCATAAATTCCACCCACCTCACCTTCACCTTCTTACGCACACCCACACAAACTTCACATCACACTCAACACTCACACTCACAAAACACAATACCCACGCACACCACAAAACCACAAACACGGACACGCATAAAGAACATGCAACATCACCAGCACATGCATACGCCACATGCACATGCATACTCAGATTAACACGCACACACACACACACCCATTCACATAGCACCACACATGTGTACCCACACCGCATTCACACACCATGCAGACACACATGCACACACTCACACAGACACACTCACAATAACCACAACACGCCCAACACACATACACCTACCCATCTCCCATCATCGCGACTTAAACACCACATGCACAAAAACACACACATACACACCCACACACACGCACACACACATGCCTACAACACCCACAAAAACACACACACGCACGAAGTGCCCAACCTGTCCAACACCATTCCACCCTCCCAATCAAACCCCCCCTACACCAACACACTCCCACTCCTGCCTACGCACACCTCAACAAAACCCACACACAGCAACCTCAAACGCAAATGACCGCACAGACATGTACACACAGTCACACGCACACGCACCCCGTACACACAATCCCGACAACACCACAACATAGCACCACACGTAACAACCAGACGTCACAGCCACACACCCACACATAGACACACACAAGCACACGATCACCCACACGCCCATGCACTAACCACACCCATACACAAACCACGCAACACACTCACACTCTAAAACACGCCCGCTGGCGCCACACACAACACAGCCCAACACACACCACCAACCTACACTCCCACCTCACCTGCACAGAATCAACACGCACAAGCCAACGTACACGCACCGCACAGTGCAAATGCATAGTCACCGCACATGCACATGCCCATGCAACCACAAAACACCACTGCACACGCACATCACATGCTCACGTACACAGACACTAACATCCCACATGCACAACAACACCCATACACATGCACATGCAACACTGCACACACACCGACACGAACCCACATCAAGCACACACACTAACATGCCCCAAACACAAAACCTGTTCACACGACACACACACACACCCACACGCACAACCGCACACGCACCACAAATGCACACAACCAACTCACACTCATACCCACCCACAACACACGCACCACACTACAAAACACACCCCCGCACATTCCCACGCACACTCACTCCTCACAACGCGCACACGCCACCCACACACACTACCCCTCCCTAAACACTCCCACCCCCACAACACCCTCATATTTCCCTGTAAACACCGCGCGCTCACCCGCGCCCTCTCCCCCTCCCCTTCCAACCTCCCACTCCCACCCCCCGCCCCCCCCCTAACCCCCCCCCCCTGCCGACTACCGCCCCCCCCGCTTCCACCGCCACCCCACACCTACCCACCCCGCCCCCTCACTACCCCCCCGCACTCCTCCCACTCCCCCATTCCCGGCCGCCCACCTCCTCCAACCACCGCCCTCCCCCTCCCCCACCCCCCCCCCCGCCGCCCCCCTTACCCCTTCCCCCCCACCACCCATCACGCCGCCCCCCCCCTTTCCCCCTCCCCCCCCACCGCCCCCGCCCCCCCGGCCAAGAGGAAATGGATACAGCCTCCCCCCCACCCCACGCCAACCCCGGAGCACTCCCCCCCACCTCCCTGCCTCCTCCCCCGCTCTCCTCTTGCCGTCCCTCCCCCCTCCCCTGCCTCGCCTTCCCCACCAACCACTGCCCCCTCCCCCCCCACCCCCCCCGAGCCCCCTGCAAACTTAAAACTTTAAATTCCCATGCCCACGTACACGCACATGCACATGCCAAAAAAACACAACACACGCACGGCACATACACATCAAACCTGCAACATGCAACTAGCACATGCAGATGCAACACACAAGACACATCCCATGTACAAGCAACCACACACCACGACAACACACCACACACACACACACCACATGCACTTGCACTTGTACACCCACAATAAACATGGCACACAATACAACATAAAAACAAAGGATAATTTTTTTTTTGACTTGCTTGACACATAAGCATTACACACATGTTGAACAAGGTTACGACTAACTCTGGGGAAACCTTATGATGAGTGAACACAAGGCAGCACGGAAACGTTCACCACCTAACAGGATAAAACACTTCTTTTTTGACACCTAACCACATAGAAATTCCACCCACATGAACACTCTCACATGCTATAGCAAGCCACAGTGAAATGAATTGAAGTTTATTTATTTGATAAGAAACAACCTTTTACCTCATGACTTATTGTTTCAATAGAGATTTTTTGTTTATATTTTCCCCCAGCACCCCCCCCAACCAATTTATGATGTCTTCTTCACAAATTCATCTTACCTAAACTTAGTTATTTTCTTATACAACTGTAGATTAGTTTCCTTAAAGTCTTCTCCTTTAATTACAATTAATTTGTTTAATTCCCATTATTTAATAAGGAGAAATTTAATTCCACCCGGCCATCCTATCCCTCGTTCGTTACTAAAAATTCACCGTCAAAACCTTGTTACAACATGGATCGTGTTCAACATAATTAAAGAGAAAATTACAAAGCACCTTGGTCAAATTTTAAGAGAAGAAGGTCAATTGAATTTCTCCTTACGACGTTTAGTTATTAACAGTATTTACTTTGGAGCTTTAGGTTTTATCCATAATTATTAATGATTTGTACTTAAAGGCTTCCCTGAAGAGCTTTAACAAAAGGAGACTATTTACTCTTTCCAAAGGCTAAGAGATAAATTGAGTGTTTTCTAACTTTTCTTTCTTCTTCCTACTTAATACTACATCTTCTTATCTTCCAGAAACTAGCCCTTGTTTTTCTCTTTAAGCTTGTTTTACTAGAGAGTCACCCAAAAAGGTTAGTGTTCAACTCCGTCTAGCTAGAGATCTCCAATATAAAAATTTTTACTTTACCAGGATAATTTCACATTGTAATTCCTTCCTGCATCTCTTGTTCTC
>CM034154.1:380879138-380884138 GCA_019776745.2 Taxus chinensis | reverse complement strand
TCTTTTTGACAGAACAACATAGAAGTCCAACCACATGACACTCTCACAGCTAGAGCAAGCCACAGTAAGAAATGATTGAAGGTTATTTATTTTGATAAAACACCCTTTTACTCATGACTTATGTTTTCAGAGAGATTCAATATATGATTCGCACAAATTCATCTTACTAACTGAGTTATTTTCTTATACACTGTAGAGTAGTTCACTTAAAGTCTTCTCCTTTATGACAATTAATTGTTTAATTCCATTATTTAATAAAGGAGATAATTTAATTCCACAAGGCCATCTATCCATAGTTACGTTACTAAAATTCACTCAAAACCTTGTTACAACATGGATTCGTGTTCAACATAATTAAGAGGAAATTACAAAGCACCTTGGGCAAAAGTTAAGAGAAGAAGGTCAAGTTGAATTCCTCCTTAAGACGTCATTAGTTATTAACAAGATTTAATTGGAGCTTGAGGTTTTATCCATAATTATTAATGATTTTACTTAGGCTTCCCTGAAAGAGCTTTACAAAAGGAGACTATTTACTTTCCAAAAGGCTAAGAGATAAATTGAGTGGTTTCTAAATTTTCTTCTCCTACTTACTAAATCTTATTATCTTCCAGAAACTAGCCATTGTTTTCCTTTAAGCTTGTTTAAGAGTTCACCCAAAAAGGGTAGTGTTCACTAGTCTAGCTAGAGATATCAAATTATAAAATTTTACTTTACAAGGATAGTTTCACATTTGATTACTTCAGGAATCTCTTGTTCTCAAGTAAGTCATCTCTACATTAATTTATTTGAATATATATATTTAGTTAACTTCTATAAGGGTTAACCACTCCATTTAATTTTACTTATAACACATCATTACAAGGTGTTAGAAAGTTTTGACTTAACACTTTATTCTCAAAATCAAGGTTTTACAATACTTATGCCAATGTAATGATTGAATATCATTTCTCACCAAGGTAAGTTACTAGTCTAACAACAAAAGGGAAAGAACACTTCACCACGTAGTTTTCCGAACATACCAAGACAAAATATCTTTTAAACTCCTTACAAGCAATGTTACAAAATTTACAACGCATTGAACTTTCTACAAAGAACTTCATAATTTAACTGATGAAACTTTTACACTCTTTTCCTTTAATCTACTCGCATAATCCATCTGCACAAATATTTACTAGAGTCAGTTCGCTAGAATTGATCATGATAAGATATAAACCTCACCTAATAACTTATGCCATCTAGCATTTAAATAAATGAAAGTTTGCAATACTCCATATCAAATAATTTCTAACATGCATTCAAATCTTAACTGCACATCTCATGATAATACATTTCATACTCATTAATTCTCACTCCCTAAGATCTGCTTACATGTGAACAAAATTCCAAGTGGCTAGATATACAACCTTAACCATGCAATTAATCATACTTAAATTACAATAATAATAATAATATCGCTCACTTTATACCTTCAATCTACTTCTCCCATATATGTATCCAATAAGATTATCTTTTAATTAAATAAAAGCACCAACGACGTTAAGTTTCTATAATAAATACAAGTATCAATCTTATATTATTCATCGATATTACTCAAGTATCAAACCTTCATAGATAATCAATGATTATATGTAAGTATAATTTTGATATTTACCTCACAATTTTAAGAATATGCTTATGTTAACGAATATTCCACCAATCCACGAGTTCATATATTATTTAGATATCCTTTTGGTTGCTTATTACCATGTCTTTATATGTTTTTATTAGTATAAGATTCCAACTCGTTGGAATGAGTCATGATCGACAGCATTGTCATATTTTGCTAATATGTCAAAGATACATTTGACTAGCTAAGATATGCAAGCATGGTCCAAGCCATTATAAATACAAGTATCAACATTATCTCAACTCCCAATTGAGATGCAAGTATCAATTTTTTTAGCTATCATAATAATCATCGTAAATGCGAGAAAATATTCCACTCGTTAACCAAGTATTGAAATAACATATTTATCCTTACTGGTTATGTGATAACATAATATATCATGTTATATAATTCAACCTCCACTTGCATACCCCAATTTATGGGTATTAATTATTGTTCTATATAATGAAGTTAAATAATTTCAGGTCAACTTCTATCCTTACTGCCATACATGGTATGTACAGTCCCATTAAGGCAGTTGTCACCTTTACTTAAGGCTGTGTATGAATCCATTTTAGGGTAGTTCTCATAACTTCCTTATTCATCTGTATTCCTACCAAAAAGCATTTCAACAAGCTTATAAGTCAAAGTATAGGATAAATTTATAATTTCATATTTCAAGCATTGCCTGAATTCATATGCCTGAGGGCCATCACATGTCAACCAAACTTGAAGAATGTACACATTCATGAGAGTTCGATGTATCCAAAATTACTTTAACTGATTTGAGGATCCCAGTAGTGCCTCAAACTTAAGCCATATAGTTATCCACACAAGCTAATGTCTTGAGTGCTTACCGTATTCAAAAAGGTCACAAAATAAGAACCCCATTAACACATGCTTCAGGAGCGTTCCAATCTAAAAATAAGCTCATAGGAATAATAATAACAGAGGGTCTGGTGAGGGGTTTTCAATAATCCCCAAAGTAAACGATAATCAAAAGAGTCAGATAGTAACTAGAAAGACCAGTAAAACCAGTACGACTCTCCCCAAATAGAAGCCTCCAATCCTAATGGGGGGGTTTATATTATTATCAATCCACATTAAAAGACAAACACAGTCTTCCGAGATAAATTCCCGTTTTCAAGCCATGTTCTACATAGTAAAAACAATACAAGAAAAATTCTAAATCTCATTCACACACCACAATATTTTCTGTAGAAACCACTATTCACAGGAATAATCATGGAAAAATGATAAACCAACTTTATAAGATCGATAAGCGAGAATCACTGGAGAGATTTCTTCTTGTCAAAAAGTAATTAAGATAAACTGTAAAGGGGGAGAGAGATCAGCTCATGCAATTATGATTAAAAGTCATTCGAAAACTCATCTCTTTTTGGGCATCTCTTCCAAGAAAGATTCAATATATATGTAAATAATTATTAAATAATATCAAGAGTCCAAACGTTATTTACTTCGTAAAAAAATAACACATCAACAATCCAAAAGAAGCTCACATCTACAGAATTCAAACATAAATTGTAGAGATTGATTTATCCAAATACTAAAGGAAATAAATCATTAAGAGAGAGGGTCAGGGCTTATCATGCCTGCATTAAAAGCTATATTTCATGGCCATGCACTGGCAGACCCCTTCTCCCGGCAGTCCCAAAATTATTTCTCCACCAAACTCATGCTTCTCACCCACACGGTGTCCCAAATACCACGCAAAAGAAACAATAACCATTCTGGTTACCCATGAGTTCAGTACAAATGTCCCACCCAACTGGCGAGGGCAGGATAGCAAGGAAGGGCCAGAGCAGGGTAAAAAAAATAAGGATATTTCATTGCATGCGGCCAACAAAAAAAACAACGCTCCTTTTCCCCCAAAATGCATCAGGAAACAACATAAAACCATGTCCATATTTTGTGTTATCAGGCCCACATCTACGGGGCAGAGCAGAAGTAAACGGAACTCGAGGAAGGAATGATTGGATTCACGTTTGGTATAGGAAAAGGGGGGGGGGAAATGCGCAGCAAGGCAAGAGTCAGAACCAACCACGTATTTCCAGCAAGTTTCCATGCCCCTCCTCAACAAGGAACCAGTCTGTAAGAGCCTTGATAAAAAAAAACAGTCTATGCGACCACACAAAACAAATATTCCTTCACCACACAAACCCACGTGGCCAGGGAAGAATAAAATAGTAGGCAGACCACAAAAAGGCATAAGATTTACAAATCCAAAATAAAATAAGTGGAAGATGTGCGGCCACCAGCAAGGAGAGTCCAACGCGCCAAAAGGGATGGGGTTTTAATGAAATGGCAGGTGGCTATTAAAGCCACCCACCTCCAACCAACCAAGGAAAAAAATCAAAAGACATTAACATTCCCTCCCCCACGCCAAACGTGGTACACAAGGAGATCAACAGGGAGAGACAAGGTCGGTTGGGCACATAAAAATCCACATTTAATATTAGTAATTTAAAACAATCCTAAGATTGAGGGATCGGTCAACCCAGGAGGAGAACGGGGATCGATCAGCGGGAGCGACAAACAAATTAAAATGATAGTTTAAAGATAACAAAGGATGATGTCGATAACAATCGACATAAAGAAAATAATAATAAAATAAAATCGTTGATCGATAATTAATAATACAGTTGATAACAATCGACACTAAAAATAATGAGTTATTGTCGATCAATAATTAAAATAATAATATTGTTAATATTATTATTACTATTATTATTTTATTATTATTATTATTATTATTATTACCACTTAAAATAATTATTAATCATATTAACAAAGAAGTATATACCAGCTCGACAATAATGTAAACCGATAGCACTATAAAATAGAAGCCAATCGATAATTAAATTAAAACAACATTGTTATCATTGTATACTATAAATATAAATAATTTCTACTCACAGCAATAATGGCCAAAGATCCAGCTTAACTATGCGACAACAAGATCCTACTTTAAATAGGTTAACGCACATGACATTACACAGTCCACACACAGAGGTGTCAATAACGACTTAAGAACGCAAGAAGGAGAGGGAAGGTTCTAACACATCACTGAGACAAGATCTAAGACAATGGAAATACACACAGCCATTCGACGCTCAACAAAAGGGTCATTGCGACAAGAACTAGGGTAAACGCCGAACGAGGCATTACACACATGCACATGCACACACACACACGTAAACGCACACTTACACGCACACAGACACACATAGACACACACACATGAATACGCACACAGACACGCACACGCACATGCACACGCACACACACACCCACATGCACACGCACACGCACTAAACACGCACACGCACACGCA
>CM034154.1:380861638-380874138 GCA_019776745.2 Taxus chinensis | reverse complement strand
GCACACAAACATTTTGTCACATGCACCAAAAACACACACACGCACATGTTTCATAGATTTTCATGTACACACACAGTCCACCAAAATGCACACACACACGTACACTGGACATCTTGTAGAGACGTGCACACAGCACACACACACACACACACACACACGTGACACGCACAAGCACAGCTAACATGCATCGACCCACACGAACATGCTCATTTGCATTTTTACGGTACTAAACACGGCCACATACAAAAAACGGTGGGACACACATTTTGCATTTTTACCTCATATGCACACGTTTGAAAATTTTTCCACACATTTTCACACGCACACGCACAACGAGCACAGACACGCACATGTCACACGCACATTGGGAGCACGCACACATACATGCAAATTTTCATGCAGGCACAGGTTTTACATTTTTGTCATAGGCACACGTGTCACAACGCACATTGCATGATGGTTTGACACGCTTCAATGCACACTCACGGGCTTGCACTGAATTTTTTGCACACACACACTGTACACGCACACGCACACATACTATTGGCCGCGTGGACACATGCTTCACACACATGCACTACGCGCCAACGGACTTAGCACACACACATGCACACACATCATGTAAATGCACACACTGGACACGTGGCAGCACACATAATTTGTCGGCACGCACTGCGGGGACACCCACACTTCACATTGCAACACTTCACTAAAACACTTGGTACATAACACAAGTTCACCTCACGACACATGCCACTTTCTTGATACACATGGCACGTTCACATTGGCTGCGGGCACAAAAAATGCACACATTTCACACACACACACACACACATGCGCACGCACACCCACATGCACACACACACGCACTAAACACGCACACACACAAAACACTTTCTACACAGTTGAGACACAGCACTATCGCACACGGTGCACATTTCCACACCCACATTTTGCAGTGCACGCACACGAACAATTTTGTGACTAAAGCACGCACACACACGCAAGAATGGGAGGAGTTAGCCACAAAATGAGCAGGGGGCACATTTTGGATAACACACACACGCACACACAAACGTACATGGACACACAAACGCACACCCAAACCCACACGAACACACACACGCACTCAACATGCACACGCAAAAAACACACACACGCACAAGCACACGCACACGCAAACACACACGCACACGCACACCCACACGAACACGCACACAGACTAAACACGCACACTCACAAAACACACACACGCACATGCACACGCACACGCACACGCACACGCACACGCACACGCAAACACACATACACACGCACACGCACACGCACAAAAACACACGCATACAAACATGCACACGCATAGGCACATGCATACACACATGCACATGCACACATACACGCACACGCACACGCACATGCACATTCACAAGCACAAGCACACGCACAACCACATGCAAATGCACACGCTCACGCACACGCACAGGCACAAAAACACACACACGCACACGCACACAGCACAGGCACACGCACACCCACATGCACACGTACACGCACATGCACATGCACACGCACAATCACACTCGCATGCACACGCACATGGACACACACACGCAAACACACGCACACATGCACACACACACACACACACATGAACACGCACAACGCACACGCACACGCACATGCATACGCAAAATCACACGCACACGCTCACACAAAACATGAACACACACGCACACTCATACACACACACACACAAACATGCACATAAACACGCATACACACACGCACATACACACGCACACGCACATGCACACGCAAACGTACAATGAACAAGCACACACACACACATACACCCACACGCACACATGCACACACACACTAAGACACGCACACACACACGCACACGCACACTCACATGCACACGTACACGCACATGCACACTCACACGCACACGCACAGACACGCGCACATGCACACACACACATATGTACGCGCACACGCACAGGCTAACACGCACAAAAACACACACACACGCACATGTACATGAACACGCATATACACAACGCACGCACACACATGCACAATACACACGCAAATGCACACGTAACACGCACGCACACACACACACGCGCATATGTACACACACACACGCACACTAACAAGCACACAGCACACGCACTAAACGCATGCACATACACAAACACACGCACATGAAGATACACACGTCATACGCACACGTAAATGCACACATGACACACGCACATGCACACACACACCCACACGCACACGCACACGCACATACACACGGACACACGCACACGCACACGCACACGCACATCGCACACCCACATGCACACACACATGCACTAAACACGCACACGCACAAAAGCACTCACACATGCACACGCACACGCAAATGCACGTCCATTGCGCACACACACACACATACAAACATGCACATGTACACACACATGCGCACACACACACACACGTACACACACACACGTACACACACACTTGCAAACGCACACATTCACTAAACATGCACATGCGTTCAAAGACACACACATGCACACACACACACACACACACACACATGCACACAGCACACACACACACACACATGCACACACACACACACACACACACACACACACATGCACACGCACATGCACATAGACACACACACACACACTAACGCACACACATGACATAAAAACACACAACATGCATATGCGCAACACACATGCACACGCACATGCACACGCACACGCACACAAACACAAACACACAGACATGCACACGCTAGCCCAGTAACACGCACACACACACACGCAAACACACAGACATGCACATGCAACACACACACACACACACCCACATGCATAGACACACACACACACACGCACATGCGCTTGCACACGCACACACACACACGCACACAAACACACGAACGCACACACACACGCAAATGCACACGCACCTGCAAAGGCACATGCATAGGAGGAGGCACATGCACAGGCAGACGCACATGCACAGGCATAGGCACATGCACATGCACACACACACACGCACATGCATACACACATGCACACACACGCACACGCACACGCACAGACACACGCACATAAACACAAACACGCACACACACATGCACATGCACACACAAACACACACACACACACACACACACGCACACACATATGCACATGCACACGCACACAGAAAGGCACACACCAAACAAATGCAGATGCACACGCACACGCACATCCACACCAACACGGACAGGCACAAGCACATGTACCAGCACACGTACACGCACACGCACATGAAAATGCATAGGCACAGGCACAAGCACAAGCACACACACAGAAACATGCACACGCACACGCACAGACACAAGCACAAGCATAGGTACAGGCACAAGCACACGTACATACATAGGCATAGGCACAGGCACACCCACACGCACACAGATAGGCATAGACACAACCGCACGCACACGCACATGCACAAAACACACACACACACACACACACACGCACACGAACACGCACACACATACACATGGACACGCAGCACACGCACACACACACGCACACGCACATGAACACGCACACACATACACATGGACATGCACACACACACGCACATGCACACGCACATCCACACGCACACGCAAGAGCACATGCACACACACACGCACTTGCACACACACACAAAAACGCACAAGCACGCGCACACACACAAGCACACACACACTCAAACATGAACATGCACACGTGCACATGCACACACACACACACACAAAAACACACTCAAAAACAAACATGCACACGCACATGCACACGCCCAACAAATGCACACGCGCACGCACACGCACATCAACACACACGCACGGACACGCGAACGCACACGCACAAGCACACGCACACACACACACGCACACACACGCACATGCACACGCACACGCACACGCACACGCACACGCACACACATATTCACCAGGCCACAGGCACATACACAGGCACACATATAGGCACACGCACATGCACAGGCACACCACACACACCACAGGCACACGCACCGCAACATTACACACACTCACGCACACATAGACACACATTGCACACGCACACGCACACACCACACAATCACTATTCACCACACCGCACACACCACACGACATGCGAACGTACACACACCCGCACAGCACAGGCACAAGCGCACGTAGATGGACATGAACATGCCCAGCCAATGCAACGTGCACTCACACGAACATCCACACCCACCAGATGGACACGCACAAGCACAGTACAGGCACATGCAATGCACACCACACATGTACACGCACACGCACATGTACAACACACGAAAATGCATAGGCACATGCACAATCCCGGAACACAACAAATAAAAACATGCCACAACACGTACAGACACAGGCACACGCACACGGCACCAAACATAGGCAAAGCATAGGAACACCCACACGCACACAGACAAGACACAGATGCATGTACAAGCAGACACACAACACGCACAGGACAGCCACAGGCACAGGAACATGCACATGCACACGCCACACGCAACGCACCCGCACACAACAAACAAAAGCAGAAGCACGCGTTAGCCTGCACAGCCACCGCACATCGCACTCACGCACAGGCCACACTTCAATCACTGACAATATGCACCAAAAACACTCAAATAAATGGCACATGCACACGCACACACACACGCACACGCACACGCACACACACACACGCACACACGTAAACGAACACGAACACGCACACGCATACTGCACATGCACACATGCTAACATGCACATGCTCACACTCACATGCAAACACGCAAACTAAACACAAACATACACAAAACACACGAACATACACAAAACATAGCACGCACACGCACACACATATGTACACGCACACGCACACACACACACACATGCACACACAAACACACGCACACACAAACATGAACACACACGACACACACACACACACGCACACACACACACTACAAACACATCTACACGCACACACACATGCACAGAGGTACACGCACATGAACATGCACACGAACACACTTACGCACATGCACACAAACACACTCACGCACACGTACACACACACACACAAATGCACATGCACACGCTCACACACACAAACTCATGCACAACGCACACAAACATGCACACGCACAGGCGCAAGCATATGCACATACACAGTTACAAGCATAGGCATAGGCACAGGCACATGCAAAGGCACATGCACCAGTCACACGCACATGCACACACACACGCACACACACATGCCCACACGCACATGCACACATGCAAACCGCACAAGCAAACATGCACACGCACACACACTACATACATAGCACATCTCATACGCACATGCACACATGCACACGGCACACGCACATGCACATGCACACGCACACATGCACTTACGCACACCCATAAGAACCCGCACACACACTAAACACTCATACGCATAAAACACACACACGCACACGCACAAACAAGCACACGTACACACACACACACATAGAAATGCACATGCACAGGCACATGCATATGCACACGCACAGGCGCAAGCATATGCACATACACAGTTACGCACATGCATAGGCATAGGCACAGGCACAGGCAAAGGCACATGCACAGTCACATGCACATGCACACACACACACACACACACATGCACACACACATGCACACACACACACGCACACGCACACACACACACACACACACTCACATGCACACGCACATGCACACGCACACACACACGCACACACACACCCACATGCACATGCACATGCACTAAACATGCACACACACAAAACACACACATACACATGCACAAACAAAAGCACACACGCACACGCACAAAAACATGCACACGCACACACACACGCACACGCACACACACACACACATGCACATGCACACAAACATGCACATGCACAAAAACACACACACGCACATGCACATAGACATGTACACACACAGTCACATGCACACACACACGTACACTCACACGTAAACGCGCACACACACACACACACACACACACGCACACGCACAAGCACACTAACATGCACACCCACACGAACATGCTCATGCACACGCACTAAACACGCACATACAAAAAACATGCACACACATGCATACTCATATGCACACGTAAACACACATGCACACGCACACGCACACACACAGACACGCACATGCACACGCACAAGCACACGCACACATACATGCAAACGCACAGGCACAGGCACACGCATAGGCACACCCACACGCACACGCAGACGGACACACAAATGCACACTCACACACACATGCACACACACACGTACACGCACACGCACACATACATGCACGTGCACATGCACACACACATGCACACGTACACGGACATGCACACACACATGCACACACACATGTAAATGCACACGCACACAAACACGCACATACAGCACACGCACACGCACACCCACACTCACATGCACACGCACTAAAAACGTACATACACAAAACACGCACACACATGCACACTGCACACGCACAAGCACACGCACACAAAAATGCAAACACACACACACACAGGCACACGCATAGGCACACCCACACGCACATGCACGCAGACGGACACACACTAATGCACACGCACACACACATGCACACACACACGTACACGCACACGCACACATACATGCACGTGCACATGCACACACACATGCACACGTACACGGACATGCACACACACATGCACACACACATGTAAATGCACACGCACACTCATACGTACACACAAACACACACGCACACACACACACACACTCATACGTACACACAAACGCACACACACACACACTGTTGTTGCAAATTAGCAGTACCCCTTGGATGTTGATCAGATTTCTAGTTTGCATATTTTAGACATCCAAAATGCATTGCACACACACATTGACATGCTCTCCACTAAGTGTGGGACTTGCAAAACATGGAAGAGGAATCTCACACGCATTAGAGGCTGGTTCCTCAACTCCTTTGATCAACTATTTTACTTGCACAATTGTAGAGGTTTAAACCCGCTAAACGCTACTCTAACATTCCCACAGGCACAAGGATACGCACACGCACTAAACACGCACAGACACGCACACTGCTAATAGGTGATGCACACAAAGGAGTTGTAGACACGTGATGCTGCATGAAATACACACTCATCCGTACAGGACAACACAGCACAAACACATGCACACTGTTGTTGCTCATTAGCATGTACCCCTTGAATGATCAAGATCAGCAATTTCTAGTTTGATATTTTGAGAGGATTGAGGGTGATTTAATCACAGAACATATGAATTCTCTCCCTAACTGTGGGACTTGCAAAAATGGAAGAGGACATCTCCAGATTAGAGGCAGGTTCCTCAAGACTCCTTTGATCAACTATTTTACATGCACAATTGTAGAGGTTTAAACCCCTAAATCTACTCTAAATTCCAAAGGCACAAGGATAGAAAATGCAAAAAAGAAGTTGCAGAGCTAAAAAAGTGTCTCCCCTACAGGTGATGCACTCATTCTGAGCTTGTAGACACGTGATGCTGCATGAAATACACAATCCACAAGGAGAGACACAGCGTGGGAAAACGTGCACAAATGGGTTCAACCATTGTACCATGAAATGCCATCAAGAATAGCAATGATAGATATATGACAGACCCATTGAGGGGATTTAATCACAGAACATATATCAACATCTCAGATCTAATGCGAGCCATTCTACATTAAAAACAGTGGTCCAGAGGCAACGAAATTTTTGTCTGCATTACCATGTGCCAGATGTGTTTCTTGATTTTCTCTCACCAAATTCTGCCAAGGAGGAAGAAAAAGCAAAAATGCAGAGCTGAAAAAGTTGTCTCCCCTACAAAAATGAACAGCATTCCATTGATATAAAGAACAGTGAAAAACCACGACTCCAGGATCGAAAGATACGTGGTGATTTGACGTTTTTAGGGGTAAAACCATTGACCAAAATGCCATCAAAATCGCATGGGAATTTTTTGACAGACCCATTCCTTGACCTTTTTGGTCATGATTGGAGAGAATGCGAGCCAAAATTCTTCCCGCCGGGCCAACGAGCTGGTTGACACGTCATCACACTCTGATTGGGAGCGGGCCCATTCTTTCAAGATTTTCATGCGGGTCGGTTTTATGATTTTCTCTCTCCTGGACACGTGTCCAAAATGCAAAATTGGATGTTGGTTTGACCCTCTGTAGAGAATTTCCTCGCCAGCTTTCCATTGATATAAAGAACGTTGCCCCACCAAGACACGTGGATCGAAAGATTCTATTGGCCACGGGACCATCCTTCAAAAAAATTTCTATGCGCCAAACACTTAGCCAAATCGGGTCGGTGGGAATTTTTTCCCCTGGACACGTGGCAGCCCCTAATTTGTCGGTCGGGCCTGAAAATTTTTCCAAAATATTTCCCGCCGGGCCGACGAGCCTGGGACACGTGTCAAAACACTGATTGGGAGCGGGCCCAACCAAGTTAAATTCCTCCGACGGGTCTGTTTTATATTTCTTGGACACATGGACGCGTGTCAAAACCCCATTGGCTGTTGGTTTGCCCCTCTTCAATTTCCTCGCGGGCCTACTCTGAATTTTTTGCCCCACCTGGACAAGTGGCGAGATTCTATTGGCCGCGGGAGCCATAACCTTGAAAAATATATGGAGTTAGGATGCGCCAAAACTTAGCCACCTTTCTCAAAATCTTTCCCCTGAGACAAGTGGCAGCCCCTAATTTGTCGGCGGGCCTGCGGGGAAAAATGCCATTTCCTTTGAAGATTTTCACCAAAACACTTGGTAAAGAAACCAAGTTCTCCTCCGACCTGAAGCAACTTTAGAGGGACACGAATGGGAGGAGTTAGCCACAAAATGAGCAGGGGGCACATTTTAGGGGAAAATTTCCCACACACACTCTGCCGAGCCATAACTTGACAAACGTACATGGAGTTAGGAGGAAAACGCACACCTTTCTAGAACCCACACGAGACACACACACGCTACTCAACAATGGTGCACATTTCGCAGAAGAAACACACACACGCACAAGCACACGCACACGCAAACACACACGTGACTGACGCACACCCACACGGAACACGCACACAGGACTAAAGTTACGCACACTCAAAAATGAGCAGGGGGCACATTTTGGATAACACATGTACACACACACGCACACGTACACACGACACACAAACGCACACGCAAACCCACACGAACACACACACGCACTCAACATGCACACGCACAAAAACACACGCACGCACACGCACATGCACACGCATAGGCACATGCATACACACACGCAGATGCCACACGTAACACGAACACACGACTAAACACGCACACTCACAAAACACACAGCACAAGCACACGCACAACGCACACGCACAATGCACACGCTCACGCACACGCACAGGCACAAAAACACGCACACGCACACGCACACAGACATACACACGCACTGGTACATGCATACGCACACACACATGCAAACGTACACGCACAATCACACTCGCATGCACATGCACATGGACACACACACGCAAACACACGCACACATGCACACACACACACACACACATGAATACAAACACGCACATGCACACGCACATGCATACGCAAAATCACACGCACACGCTCAAAAAAAACAAACAAACACGCACACGCACAAAACACACACGTACACGCACAATGCATACTAGACATGCACATGCACATGGACACACACACGCAAACACACGCACACATGCACACACACACACGCACACATGCACACACACACACATGCATACACAAAAACACATGCACACGCACACACACACAAAGACACGCACACACACACGCACACGCACAAAACACATGCACACGTACACGCACATAGCACACGCACACGCACACACACACGACACGCGCACATGCACACAGCACACACATATGCACACACACACACACACACTACACACGCACAACCACACGCACATGCACACACACACTAAGACACGCACACAGACACGCACTCACGCACACTCACATGCAAACGTATACGCACATGCACATGCACACGTAAACTCACACAGACACACGCACACACACACAGACACATATGCACACGCACACACACGCACACTACACACGCACACACGCGCACGCACATGCACACGCACTAAACACGCACATACAAGAACTCATGCACGTATATGCGCACGTAGATGCATATGCCACACTGCGCACGCACACACACACACACACGCACACGCACACCGACACACGCACACGCACACACACGCACACACACACGAACACGCGCACGCACACACACGCACACACGCACATGAAGACACACACGTATATGCGCACGTAGATGCATACCCACACTCGCACGCACACGCACATGCACACGCACACGCACACCCACATGCACACAGACAAGCACACACACACGCACATGCAAATCCAGACGCACACGCACATACACGCACACACACGCACACACATAAGCACACACACATGCACATGCACACGCATACGCACGTCCATTGGAACACACACACACATACAAAAATGCACATGTAAACGCACATGCACACACACACGCACACGTACACACACACACGTAAACACACACTTGCTCACACACACATTCACACACATGCAGGTTCAAAGAAACACACACACGCACACGCACACACACAGACATGCACAAGCACGCCCAACAAATGCACACGCACACACAAAAACAGATAGACATGCACACACACATGCACACAGACACACACACACACACGCACGCACGCACACACACAAGCACACACAAACGCACATGCGCAACAAATGCACACGCACATGCACACGCACACGCACACACACACACACGCACATGCACACACACACGCACACGCACACACACACACAGACATGCACACGCTAGCCCAAAAAATGCACACACACACGCGCACACACACAGACATGCACATGCAAACCCACACGCACACGCACACGCACACCCACACTCGCAAACATACATGCACATGCACACGCACACGAACACGCACACGCACACGCACACGCACACGCACACGCACACGCACACGCACACGCACACGGACATGCACAGGCACAGGCACACATAGACGCAGACGTAGACACACATGCACATGCACATGCACACGCACACGCACACACACACACACGAACAGTCACACGCACACGCACACACACATGCACACGTACACACGCACACACGCACACACTTTCATTCACACACGCACACACACACGCACATGCACACGCACACGCACATGCACATGCAAAAGCACATGCACACATACATGCACATGCACACGCACACAGAAAGGCACACACCAAACAAATGCAGATGCACACGCACACGCACATCCACACCAACACGGACACGCACAAGCACATGTACCAGCACACGTACACGCACACGCACACACACACGCACATGAAAATGCATAGGCACAGGCACAAGCACAAGCACACACACAGAAACATGCACACGCACACGCACAGACACAAGCACAAGCATAGGTACAGGCACAAGCACACGTACATACATAGGCATAGGCACAGGCACACCCACACGCACACAGATAGGCATAGACACAACCGCACGCACACGCACATGCACACAAACACACACACACACACACACACGCACACGAACACGCACACACATACACATGGACACGCAGACACACACGCACACACACACGCACACGCACATGAACATGCACACACATACACATGGACATGCACACACACACGCACACGCACACGCACATCCACACGCACACGCAAGAGCACATGCACACACACACGCACTTGCACACACACACAAAAACGCACAAGCACGCGCACACACACACACACACACACACACTCAAACACGAACATGCACACGCACATGCACATGCACACACACACACACACACATACACACTCAAAAACAAACATGCACACGCACATGCACACGCCCAACAAATGCACACGCGCACGCACACGCACATCAACACACACGCACGGACACGCAAACGCACACGCACAAGCACACGCACACACACACACGCACACACACGCACATGCACACGCACACGCACACGCACACGCACACGCACACACATATTCACAGGCACAGGCACATACACAGGCACACATATAGGCACACGCACATGCACAGGCACACACACACACACAGGCACACGCACACGCACATACACACACTCACGCACACACAGACACACATGCACACGCACACGCACACACACACAATCACTTATTCACACACGCACACACACACGCACATGCAAACGTACACACACACGCACATGCACAGGCACAAGCGCACGTAGATGGACATGCACATGCCCAGCAAATGCAC
>CM034154.1:380851638-380856638 GCA_019776745.2 Taxus chinensis | reverse complement strand
ATCTGTATGAACTAATACACATATGTATATAATGTTGTTTCTAATGTATTTGTTGTTAGTTATATTCCCTTTTTTTTTAACTGTTGAAATTTCAAGAGATATATTTCAAATAAGAATTCCAACAGAACTACCTTCCTTTCATACTACTCATCCAATTTCAAACAATCAAATGCAGAAGAGAAATGTAGCCATTCACCATGAAAATACTGATGTCCTTTCTCAAATTCATCAACAGCATAATACTTCTTTTAATTTATAAAACAAGGAAAACAACAATTAATTGTTGATGCTTACGCCTAAGGCAGTAAGAAATTCCTTCAATATAAAATATAGAATCTCAACCGTATAAGAGAATAAATAATCATTACTTCAAATTATCCATCCAATATTCTCTTCCTTTTCATCATAACTGTAACAAATAACTTATATAAGAAGTGAAAACAGTCAAAAGAAAGAACATTTAAACCCATAATCGAATGAAAAGAAGAAGTTTCATATCATCCCTTCTCATTGCTTAGCTGATTATCAACTAATTAGGGTCGATCTGCACCCATAGGATAACTTCTTTTAACATTATATTTCAGTAGTTAGAACTTACTAATCACCATTCAAGGAAGCATATCAGAGCTCATTGGCATCTGATTCCACAATATATATATATATATATAAAAACAATAGAATCTTCCAATTAAAATCCTTTCCAATAGTTATTTCCCCAAATGAACATTTCCAGCTAGGTCTGAACAAACAAGAATTTACAGCTAGTTACAAAATCATGATTCTTAGTATAATAATAAAAAGAATCGTTTTTCAAACATTAAAGTAAGAATTCAACTTCAGTTCAGTTTTAATGAAACAACAAAGAAGTTTAGAATGCAGTTTGAATACACACACACACACACACACACACACACACACACACACACACACACACACACACACACACACACACACACACACACATATATATACATATAATTTTTTCATCGAGTCTAAAGGAGACTGAAATAGTAAACTCTATTCCATCCGGCATATGCCCAGATACTCAGTTCTAGAATTAGGTAAATAGTTCCTAAAACAAATTCTTTCACTAATTTTAAACCAAATACGGAGGCATTTAATCATTTCGAATTGTGTAAGAGTAAAACAATGAAACAAGCCCACTGTCGCAAAGAATTTGTATTCTATGCGTTGTAATACAATCAGAGAAAATAACTCACGCACAGTTCCATCAAGCATTCTCACGTTTTCTTTTCTTTTTTAAAACCATTCACGCATAGAACTCATAAAACAATCTACATTTCACTATCACTTCCATCAAACCGAACCCATAATGCACAATGAAACCCAATTACCATTACTTTCAAAATTTAAAACAGCAGAAAGAGAAAACTCGTTTCCTTAATAATTTCAGTAAAGAAACACTCATTTTCTTCAAAATGCAACAAGAATAGCCAAGTCGTGTTTGTTTTAGAATGACAGCTCAAACCAGAGATCATATCGAATCCTTTTATCCTTCCATTTTTACAAGAATGCACAAAACTCAGAAAACAATACTCACATCGTTGGTACATTCACCAACTTGAATCCATAATGGGTAATAGAAACGATTACACAATACTATCATTGAAGACTCATACATCAAGAACAGATTCATTTCATTTACCCATTTTGCAAAGAAATATACAAGTCGCATACAACAAAGAAAATGACTCAACCCAAAATCACTTCAACATAACAACAAAATCGAATAACCAAAACCCCCCCTTCATAAGAGTAGGGTTGTTTTAATGAGACGATTAAGCAAAAGCAAACGGTTTAAGGAGAAGGGCTTAACATGCCTATAATTTTTCTTGAAGCTCGAAGAAAACCGTGCCCACAGGAGCTATTCCTCTCCACGGCAATAGTAGTAAAGCTTTCCAAACAGTCTCCTACTTCCACAAGCTTAAAAATAGCCCTTGGCTTCTCCCAAGACATAATCAATAACCAAAAATTACAGCAGGTTCGACAGAACCATGGAGGAACAAAATGCAAAGCAACTAAAATCCAAATGCACACAGCAACAAACAAACATCCCTCACAATCCTCTTTCCAAGGCGAGCTGGTCGCTAAGACCAAGACAATTAATGCATTGAATGCATTCCTTTTTTCCTTTTACCTCACGCAACCGCCGACTCAAGTTGGCGAGTTACTAATTTCAAATTTTTGCATGCAATCATGGTTTAGTTTCACAACTAGCTGGATGCCTCCAACTTTCCCTATGTTCCCGCCAAACTTGGCGCTGCAACCAATAAGGACGCCATTCATTGTCCTAATTAATTTCCAACCTTCCCTCCTTATCGTTTCCATCCACATGGGTCTATGCGTCCCCTTCCTTAGGTTAGGATTAGTTTAGGATTTTAATAGTCCATATCTAGGTCATTCGCCTAGTTCATAGGTTAGTAGGATTTACATCTATTTTCACCCTTATAAAATCTAAAATCCATATAGGATAGTAGTTAGGATATTAGATAAAACTTAGGGGTAGGTTAGGGTTTAATCCCCTATTATTTAATTAATTAGTTTCCAATCAAGTCCTTCCGACTGACATTCATATTCAACACTTGCAGGACGTTTCGTCCCATGTTCCACATACCTGAGCCACCCACATCTAGGCCTTTATCGCCTTACATGGTCTAGCATTACAATGGTGTGCGGTTTGAGAATCGAACCTTTTTCATTGGCATCTATGTACCAGATATTTATACCTGAAATTAGGTGCTGCAACATTTATATCAGCTTTCAGTCTGGTTTAAAAGTAAATCGACAAAGCGATCACAAGAAGGTCACAACATACCTTGGATCAATGGAATTGATTCAAGGTGTGCTGTCAATCAGCGAAAAGAATTCATCAATCATACGACAAATCTGTTGTCACATCAGCAATCATACAAGCAATAATAACTTCTATCCCAAGTAACAAATTACAGCAAACAAGGGTCCAGATTAACAACACATTCCTTTAAGATCAAAGATATATCTTAACATGTTTATCTTCATTTCTGCAGTTACAACATTATGAAAAGTAATCACCATGATAACTTACAAAAATCAAGGCGTTACACACACACACACACACACGAACAGGCACACACACACGCACACTCACATGCACACGCACACACACACGCACATACACATGCACACGAACACACACACACACACACACACACACACACTCACATGCAAAAGCATATGCACATGCACATGCACACGCACATGCGCACACACACACACACACACTCACGAACATGCACTCACACACATATGCATATGCACACCCACACATACACGCACACGCACACACACACACAGAGACACACACACACACACATGCACACGCACATGCACAAGCAAAGGCACAGGCACACGCACATGCACAAGCACAGACACACGCACACACACACACACACACGCACACGCACAGGCACAGGCACAGGCACACGCACATGCACACACACACGCACATACACACACACTCAAACACAAACACACACACATAGGTAAATGCACATGCACACGCAGACACACACGCACAAGCACACACACACGCACCCTCTCAAGCTCACGCATGCACACACACACACACGTACTTGTACACACACATGCACGCACACACGAGCACGCACACGCACACATACATGCACACACACAAGAACACGCACACACACAAGAACACACACACACACGAACAGGCACAAGCACACGCACACTCACACACACACACATACACACACACACACGTACACACACATGCACACGAACACGCACAAAAACACTCACATGCAAGAGCATATGCACACGCACACACACATGCACATGCACATGCACACGCACATGTACACACACACACACACATTCATGCACACACACACACACATATGCATACGCACACCCACACATACACGCACATGCACACATAGAGGAAGATGCACACACAAATGCACAGGAAAAGGCACAGGCACACGAACACACATACACACACACGCATAGGCACAGGCATAAGCACACGCACACGCACACGTAAATGCAAACACACGCGCACATGCACGGACACGCACACGCACACGCACATACACATACGCACACACTCAAACAAACACACACACACACACACACACACACATATAGGTAAATGCACATGCACACGCACACACACACACACACGCGCACACGCACATGCTCACGCTCACGCACACGGACATAGACACGCAGATGCACACACGAATGCACACGCACATAGACACGCACACGCACACGCACACACACACACACACACGCCCTGTAAATGTAAACGCACACGCACACGTACACATAGCTGCATGTACAAGAAAACGCACATGCACACACAGACACACACCCACACGCACAAGCAAATGCACAAGCACATGCAAACGCACATACTCAAACAGACACACACATAGGTATATGCACACGCACACGCACATGCACATGCACAAAACACGCACACACACACACGTCACACACACGCACATGCATAGCCACATGCACACGCACAGGCACATGCACACGTACATGCACACGCACATGTATACACACACACACGCACACACACACACGGACATGCAGATGCAGACGCAGACGCAGACGCATGCACACGCACACATACATGCACACGCACGCAGATGCAGACGCACACACACATGCACACACACGCACACGCACACACACGCACATGCAAACAAAGATGAAGACACAGAAGGAGAGGCACACGCACACGACACACACACGCACACGAACACACAGACGTAGACGCACACGCAGACGCAAATGCACATGCAGATGAACATGCACACGCACACGAAGACACACATGTAGATGTGCACGAAGACGCATACGCACACTTGCACGCACACGCACATGCACACGCACACGCACACGCACACACACATGCACATACACAAGCACACACACACGCACATGCAAAGGCAGACGCACAG
>CM034154.1:380846638-380849138 GCA_019776745.2 Taxus chinensis | reverse complement strand
ACACGCACACGCACACGCACATACACATACGGACACACTCAAACAAACACACACACACACACATAGGTAAATGCACATGCACACGCACACGCACACAAACGCACATGCACATGCTCACGCTCACGCACACAGACATAGACACAAAGATGCACACACACACATGCACACGCACACGCAGACGTGCACACACACACACGCACACGCACATGCACATGCACACGCACAAAAACACACACATGCACACGCACAAAGACACGCACACGCACATGTACACTCACACGCACACGCACACGCACACGCACACGCACATGCGCACGCAAACGCACACCCACACGCACACACAAACACACACGCATACGCACACACACACGCACACTAACATGCACAACCACACGCACACGCACACTAACATACACAACAAACACGCAAACGCACTCGCACACAAACACGCACACAAATACGTAGATGTAGACGCACACGTAGATGCACACGCACATGTAGATGAACACGCACACGCACACGCACACGCACACGCAGATGCACATGCACATGCACACGCACACGAAGACACACACATAGATGCGCACGCATACGCATATGCACACTTGCACGCACACGCACACACACACGCACACGCACACGCACACGCACACACACATACACAAGCACACACACACACACATGCAAAGGCAGACGCACTGGCACACGAACACGCACACACACACACACACTCAAGCACACACACATGCACATGCACATGCATACGCACATGCACAGGAACACACACACACACACACGCAAACGTAGACGTAAACGCACACGCACACACACACACACACGTAAACACACACTTGCTCACACACACATTCACACACATGCACATGCAAAGAAACAGGAACACGCACACACACATGCACACACACAAAAACGCACAAGCACACCCACCAAATGTACACACAAACACACAAACACACAGAGACGCACACGCACACGCACATGCACACGCATGCACACACACACACACACATGCACACGCACACGCACACGCGCACACACACGCACATGTAGACAAAGATGCAGATGGAGATGGAGACGCACACACACACACGCACACGAACATGCAGATTTAGATGCACATGCAGACGCACACGCACATGCAGATGAATACGCACACGCACACGCACACGTACACACACACACACATACACACACAGACACACATGTAGATGCACATGCAGACGCATACGCACACTTGCACGCACACGCACATGCACACACACATACACAAGCACACGCACACGTACACGCACATGCAAAGGCAGACGCACAGGGAAATGAACACGCACATGCACACGCATACGAACAGGCACAGGAACACACACACACACACACACATATGCAAAAACAGACGTAAACGGACACGCACACGCACACGCACACACACACACACATGTAAACACACACTTGCTCACACACACATTCACACACATGCACATGCAAAGAAACACGCACACACACACGCACACGCACACACACAGACACGCACAAGCACGCCCACCAAATGTACTCACACACACACAAACACACAGACACGCACACGCACACACACACTCACACGAACACGTGCACACACACACGCACAAGCACAACCACACGCACAGTCACTAAACAAGCACACGCACAAAACACACACACAAACACCCACACGCACACGCACACGCAAACGCACATGCACACGTAAATGCAAATGCACATGCACATGCACACGCACAAAAACACACACATGCACACGCACAAAGACACGCACACGCACACGCACACGCACACGCACACGCACACGCACACGCACACACACACGTACACGCACACGAATACGCACACGCACACCCACACGCACACGCACATGCACATGCACGAAACACGCACACACACACACAACACACACACGCACACGCACACGCATAGGCACATGCACATGCACAGGCACATGCACACGTACATGCACACGCACATGCATACAC
Source organism: Taxus chinensis (assembly GCA_019776745.2). Classification (NCBI taxonomy): domain Eukaryota; kingdom Viridiplantae; phylum Streptophyta; class Pinopsida; order Cupressales; family Taxaceae; genus Taxus; species Taxus chinensis. The sequence goes on along the minus strand of CM034154.1, from coordinate 380,847,117 downwards.
ACACGAACACGCACACGCACACGTACATGCAGATGCAGATGCAGATGTAGATGCATGCACACGCACACGCACAGGCACACGCACGCACATGCACACGCACACACACATGCACACGCACATGCACACACATACGCACACACACACACACACACACGAATATGCAGATGCAGACGGAGACGCACATAGATACGCACATGCACATGCACACACACACAGACACAAACACTCAGACGTAGACGCACACGCAGATGCAGACAAACATGCAGATGAACACGCACACGCACACGCACACGCACACGAATACACACACGTAGATGCGCACGCAGACGCATACGCACACTTGCATGCACATGCACATGCACACGCACACGCATGAACACCTACACAAGCACACGCACACGCACATGCAAAGGCAGACGCACAGGCACACGAACACGCACACGCACACACACATGCGCATGCACACGCATACGTATAGG
>CM034154.1:380836638-380841638 GCA_019776745.2 Taxus chinensis | reverse complement strand
TATGCAGACACACACACACACATGTACATGCACACGCACATGCACACGTACAAACACACACACACTCATGCACACACACACACATATGCACAGGCACACCCTCACATACACGCACACGCACACACACAGGCAAAGCCACATGTAGATGCACATACACAGACACAGGCACAGGCATAGGCACACGAACACACACACACACATGCACAGGAACAGGTACAAGCACAGGCACAAGCACATGCACATGCACACGTAAACGCAAACGCACGCGCACATGCACATGGACACGGACACGCACACGCACACGCACACGCACATACACATATGCACACACTCAAACAAACACACACACACACAGGTAAATGCACATGCACACACACGCACACACGCACACGCACATGCTCACGCTCATTCACATGGACACAGACATGCAGAGGCACAGACACACGCACACCCACACAGACACGCACACGTAGATGAACACACACACGCACACGCCCTGTAAATGCAAACGCACATGTACATGCACACGCACACACACACACATGCACACACACCCACATGTACAAGCAAACGCACATACACACACACACACACACGCACAAGTAGACGCACAAGCACACGCAAACGCACATACTCAAACACACACACACACACATAGGTAAATGCACACGCACACTCACACGCACATGCACAAAAAACGCACACACACACAACACGCACATGCACACGCACATGGATAGGCACATGCACACGCAAAGGCACATGCACACGTACATGCAGACACACATGCATACACACACGCACACACGCACACGCACACGGACATGTAGATGCAGACGCAGACACAGATGTACGCACACGCACACGCACATGCACACGCACATGCACACACACATGCACACGCACACGCACACACACACACACACGCATATGCAGACGCAGACGGAGATGCACACAGACACATTTACGCACACGCACACACACACGCACACGAACACGTAGATGTAGATGCACACGCAGACGCACACACACATGCAAATGAACACGCACACACACACCAACACAAAGACACACACTTAGATGCAGATGCAGATGCAGATGCACGCACACGCACACGCACACACACACACATGCAGATAAAGATGGAGACATAGACGGAGACGCACACAAACACGCACACGTACACACACACACACATGCACACGAACACGCAGACGTAGACGCACATGCAGATGAACATGCACACGCACACGAAGACACACACGTAGATTCGCACTCAGACGCATACGCACACTTGCACGCACACGCACATGCACACGTACACGCACACGCACACGCACACGCACACGCACACGCACACGCACATGCAAAGGCAGACACAAAGGAACACAAACACGCACACGCGCACACACACACACAAGCACACACACATGCACATGCATACACATACACATAGGCACAGGAACACGAACACACACACACATACGCAAACGAAGATGTAAATGCACACGCACACACGCACACACACACACACACGCACACACACACACACACGTAAACACACACTTGCTCACACACACATTCACACACATGCACATGCACAGAAACACACACACATACACACACACGCACACACACACACACAGAGACACGCACAATCACGCCCACCAAATGTACACACACACACACACACAAACACACAGACACGCACATGCACACGCACACTCACACGAACACACGCACACACACACACACACACACGCACACGCACACGTACACGCACAAGCAAATGCAAACGCAAACGCACACGCCCAATAAATGCACACGCACATGCACACACACACTGACATGCACATGCACGCCCAAAGAATGCACACACACACGCACACACACAGAGACACGCACATGCACACCCACACACACACAGACACGCACACACAAACATACATGCACATGCACACGGACACGCACACAAAAGTGCACACAAGCATAGGCACAGGCACAGGCACACGCAGACGCAGACACACACGCACACGCACACGCACACACACGCACACGCACACGCACACGCACACGCAGACACACACATGCACACGCACACGCACACACACACGCACACACACACGCACACGCACACACACGGACACGCACACGCATACACACTCATTCGAACACGCACACACACACGCACATGCACACGCACACGCACACGCACATACACAGGCACATGCACACGCACATGCACATGCACACGCACACGCACACGCACACGCATAGGCACGTACACACACACACACACACACGCACACGCACACGCACACGCACACGCATAAGCACACGCACACACACATCCACACCCACACGGACATGCACAAGCACATGTACCAGCACACGCACACACACACGCACATGCACACACACGAAAATGCATAGGCACAGGCACAAGCATAGGCACACCCACAGACACATGCACACGCACACACATAGACATAGGCACAGGCACAGGAACAGGTACAGGCACAAGCACACGTACACACATAGGTAAAGGCGCAGGCACACCCACACACACACAGACAGGCAGAGACACACGTAGACGCACATGCACACGCACACGAACACGCACACGCACATGCACACGCACACGAACACGCACACACAAACACACATGCACACAAACACACGCACACGCACATGCACACACAAACGCACAAGCACGCGTACACGCACACACATGAACACACACACACTCAAACACGAACATGCACACGCACACACACGCGCACACACACAAACAGTCAAAAATGAACATGCACACGCACATGCACATGCACAAGCACACACCCAACAAATACACACACACACGCACATCCACACACATGGACACGCAGACGCACATGCACACACACACGCACACACACATTCACACGCACATGCACACACATACGCACACACACACGCACACGCACACGCACACTCACAGGCACACGCACATGCACAGTCACACGCACAGGCACACATACAAGCACACGCACAGGCACACGCACACACACATACGCACACACACACGTACACGCACACACACATACATTCACACACACTCATTCGCATGCGTGCGCACACACACACACATGCACATGCACAGGCACATACACAGGCACAGACACACGTAGATGGAAAAGCACATGCCCAGCAAATTCACACGTGCACACACACACACATCCACACCCTATGGACACGCACAAGCACACGTACACGCACACGCACATGCACACACACACATACACGCACATGCACACACACAAATACACGCACACGCACAGGCACATGCACAAGCACATGCACAGGCACATGCACAGGCACAGACACACGTAGATGGACACGCACACGCCCAGAAAATTCACACGTGCACACACACGCACATCCACACCCACATGGAAACGCACAAGCACATGCACACGCACACGTACACGTACACGCACACGTACACGCACACGCACACGAACAAAACGCACACACACATACACCCACACGCACACAGACAGCACACGCACAGCACAGGCACACACACAGACACAAGCACACACACACATACAGACACAGGCACAGGCATAGGCACACGCACACACACACACACACACATAGGCACACCCACACGCACACAGACAGGCACAGACACACGCACATGCACATGCACAAGCACACACACGCAAATGCACATGCATAGGCACACGAACACGCACACGCACAAGCACACGCATATGCAAATGCACACACACACACAAATGCAGAAGCACGCGCACACGCACACACACACGCACATGCACACGCACACGCACACTCAAACACAAGCATGCACACGGAGACGCACAAACACACACACACTCAGAAATGAACAAGCACACGCACAAACACACGCACACGCCCAACAAATGGACACGTGCACGCACATGCACATCCACACACATGGACACGTAGACGCACATGCACATGCACAGGCACACACACATGCACACGCACACGCGCACGCACGCACACACACACGCGCACGCACACGCACACATACACACACATGCACATGCACACACACACGCACACGTACACACACACGCGCGCACATGCATAGGCACAGGCACAGGCATAGGCACACATACAGGCACACACACATGCACACGCACATGCACATGCACATGCACAAGAACATGCACAGGCACACACACGCACATGCACATCCACACGCACATGTACATGCCCAAAAAATGGACACGTGCACGCACACACACATCCACACTGACACGGACACGTAGATGCACATGCACACGCAAACGCACACACACACACACACACACACGCACACGTACATGTACACGCACACGACAATGCACATGCACAGGCACTGGCACAGGCACACGCATAGGCACACGCACACACACATGCACAAACAGAGTCACAGACACAGGCAAAGGCACATGCATAGGCCCAGGCCCAGGCACAGGCAAAGGCACAGTCACACCCACATGCACACGCTCAAGCACAGACACACGCACACGCACACTCACACGCACATGCACACACACACACAAACGCATGCACACATGCAAATGCGCGCGCGCGCGCACACATACACACACACACTCAAACACGAACATACACCCGCACATACACACACACACACACCCACACACACACACTCTCTCTCTCTCTCTCTCTCTCTCTCTCAAACACGAACATGCATACGCACATGTAAACCTACATGCACACACACGCACATGCACACGCACACACACATGCACACGCACACGCACAAGCACATGTACACACACATTCACATGCACAGTCACACGCACATGCACATGCACACACCCAACAAATGCACATGCACACACACCTCACCCCCACACACACAAGGACACACACACGCACACGAACATGCACCTGCACACGGAAATGCACATGCACAAGCACAGGTACAGGTACAGGCACACACATAGGTACACTCACAC
>CM034154.1:380751638-380831638 GCA_019776745.2 Taxus chinensis | reverse complement strand
ATAGGCACAGGCATATGCACACCCACATGCACACGCACACATAAATGCACACGCACGCACACTCACACCAACGCACAAGCATAGGCACACACACGCACATGCACACGCACTCGCACACACACACACACACACACACACACACACACAAGCACACGCGTGCGCGCGTACACACACACACACACACTCAAATTCCAACATGCACATGCACACGCACACACACTCAAACAAAAACATGGAAATGCACATGCACATGCACACGCACACGCAAACACATACACACATGCACATGCACACGCACACACACATGCACACAGACACAGACACACACACACACACACACACTCAAACACGAACATAGACCCGCACACACACACACACACACACACACACTCAAACAAGAACATGCACACGCACATGCAAACCTACACGCACACACACGCACATGCACACAAATGCACATGCACACGCACAAGCACATGTACACACACATTCACACGCACAGTCACACGCACATGCACATGCACACACCCAACAAATGGACACGCACACACACAACACCCCCACACACAAAAGGACACGCACATGCACACGTGCATGCACCTGCACACGGAAATGCACATGCACAAGCACAGGTACAGGCACACGCACACACACAGGCACACGCACACAAACACATATAGACACACACACAAGCATAGGCACTGGCACACGCACATGCACATGCACGCGCAATGACATAGGAAAACACACAGGCACGCGCAATAACACAGGCACACGCACATGCACAGGCACAAGCACACACACACACGCGCACATGCACAGACACAAGCACACGTACACGCACATGCACATGCATACACACACGCAGATGCAGACGCAGACGCACAGACTCAAACACAAACAAACATAGGTAAATGTGCACGCACATGCACATGAACACGCACATGCACACGCACTCCACACACACATACGCATATGCAAAGGCACAGGCACAGCCACATGCTTATGGTTACGCACACACACACACACACACAAGCACACACACATGCACATGCACACGCACACGCATGCGCACAGGAACACACACACATGCACATGCACATGCACACGCACGCGCACAGGAACACACACACACATGCGCGCACACAAAAATACACACGAAACGCACATGCACATGCACACACACACACACGTGCGAGCACACACACGTAAACACACACTAGCTCACACACACATTCACACACATGCACATGCAAAGAAACACGCACACACAGATGCATATGTACACACACAAACACATAAATGGTCACGCAAACGCACACATGCAGACACTCAAACACACACACACACATAGGTAAATATACACACACACGCACAAACACACGCACACACACATGCACACGCACATGCTCACGCTCATGTACACACACACATGCAGACACACGCACAAACACACACACGCACACGCACACGCCCAACAAATGCACATGCACACACACACACACAGACACGCACATGCATTCCCAAAAAATGCACACACACAGGAACAAACACACAGACATGCACACGCACACCAAAAAACACACGTAGACAGAGACACACACGCACATGCACACACACACACATGCACACATAAATGCACACAAACACGGACACGCGTACACACTCACGTACACGCACACAAACATGCACACGCATGCCCAAAAAATGCACACACACACACAGACATGCACATACACACCCACACACACATGCACACGCACTTGCAAACATACATGCACACGCACGTGCGCGCACAAAAAAAAAAAAATGCACACACGCATAGACACCAGAATACTGGGAAGGGTTTACTAAACTCCTTAAGTATGTGCCGCAGTACCAAGCTGACGAGAAGTTTCAGAATACGAAAGTTCATAATGGGACTAAATCCCATCATTGGTGGTGAAGTGGATGTCCACGGTCCAACCACCATGGAAGGAGTTGTCGAAAAGGCAATAAGACAGGAACAGAAATTGAGAGCAATTTCTGCTCATAGGGAAGAGATAAGGAAGAAGATTCCCAATTCTTCTTCATCTCTCGCACCCAAAAGGGGGCCTTGAAAAGGTTTGGTGTGAAAAAAAAAATTTTTTGTAGATAACAACAAGAAATCTGTAATGAACAAACCTGTAAATAGTGTGCGGAACAGCTTCGCAAAAGTTAGTGGCAATGGACAAAAGTCCTATGGGAGCCAGAATGATAACTTCAAAGCTGGTAACAAATTTGAGCCTAGGAAAGGGCCAGTTGGAGGATGCTTCAACTGTGGAAAGGACCATTATTCGAGTCACTGTCCTCTGAAAAAGGATGATCGCGATCAGCAGCATAGGATACACGCTGCGGTGGCTAACAGACAAGCTGAAAAGCAAGTTACGCCTATAGAAGTCCGGGTAAGTTATTCGGTACACCTGTAGTCATACTTTTTGATACTGGAGCCACTGAATGCTTTATTTCTACTAAACTTGCAATGAAATTAAAAAGAAAGGCTGAACGAATGGATAAGACATGGACAGTGCATTATGGGAATAATGTTGTCCATACAGTCGAAATGTGCCTTTTTGGGGCAATTCTTGACTTGCCCAGTTTCTCCACCGAAGTTGACCTGTATGTCACTCCTTTAGGATCATATGATATCATTATTGGAGTTAACTGGTTGGCAGAACATAAGGCAAAGGTCGACTGTTATGAAAATAAATAAATTTGTTTTGACGACCTGTAGAAAGCAGCAGTCATTCAAGGTGTAAAGTGTGAAGTTGTAGTTAGGAAACTAACAACTATATAACTAAGAAGGGCTAAAAATAGAGGTTGCACACCTTGTATGCAGTAAAAATGACAGAAAATGCTGAGGAGGATAATGATTTCATGGAAAGATATCCATTATTAAGGGATTTTCAGTGATGTATTTCGGAGGAATTACCAGGTCTTCCACCCAAACGAGAGTTTTGACTTTGCAATAGAAATCAAGCCAGGAACTGAACCCATATCTAAGGCACCTTATAGAATGACCACCCTCGAGTTGGTAGAGCTAAAGGCTCAATTACAGGAACTTTTGACTAAGGGGCTGATAAGACCGAGCGTCTCACCATGGGGAGCGCCGGTAATTTTTGTAAAGAAAAAGGATGGCACATTGAGACTGTGCATTGATTATAGAATGTTGAACAAGGAAACTATTAAGAATCGATACCCACTTCCTAGGATTGATGATCTGTTCGACCAGATGCGTGGAGCATCAGTCTATTCAAAAATAGATCTTCGATCTGGGTATCATCAGCTGAGAATAAAGGAAGAAGATATTCATAAAAAAAACTTTTTTAGACAAGGTACGGGCATTATGAATTCACGGTGTTACCTTTTGGGTTGACAAATGCACCTGCCGCCTTCATGAATCTGATGAACAATATTTTTCAAGAATACCTAGACAAGTTTGTGCTTGTATTCTTAGACGACATTCTTATATACTCTAAAAATGTCGAAGAGCACCAAGAACATTTAGGGGTAGTGCTGGAAGTTTTAAGAAAGAGGAAGTTGTATGGTAAACTGTATAAATGTTCCTTTTATGATGCAGAGGTGCATTATTTGGGACACGTTATAAGCAAAAACGGAATAGCTGTAGACCCTTCAAAGATCGCAGCTATAACCGAGTGGCCTGCGCCTAAGAACGTGCATGAAGTAAGAAGCTTCATGGGCTTGGCAGGATATTATAGAAAGTTCGTTAAGGATTTTTCAAAAATTGCTGCCCCAATCACTTCACTGCAAAAGAAGGATAAGAAATTTGTCTGGACTGACAAATGTGAATCTGCCTTTAAAAATTTAAAGGAACAGTTAACTACACAGCACCTATTTTAACTGTACCAGATCCAAATGGAAATTTTATGGTTGTAACGGATGCATCGGGAGAAGGCCTTGGAGGTATTCTGTTACAGAATGACCATGTATAGCTTATGAAAGCAGAAAGCTTAAGTTACATGAAAAATTATTATGCTCCACACGACCTAGAGCTCGCTGCCATTGTACATGCACTTCAAATGTGGAGGCATTACCTTTTAGGCAAACCTTTTGAGTTAAAAACTGACCATCTGGGGTTGAAGTATATTTTTACTCAGCCAAATTTGAATGCAAGACACGAAGATGGTTAGAATTTCTGTCTCAGTATGATTTTGATATAAGCTACATCAAAGGCAAGGAAAATAGAGTGGCAGATGCTCTGAGTCGAAGGAAGCACATCTCTGCTCTTATAACGTTAAGAACTCAGTTTAAGGATGAGGTGAAAGATGCCTTGGAATCAGATCCTTATTTCCAGCAAGTTAAAACAGCACTTGCTGCTGCAGATCCAAAGGATGTGAGGTATAAAGGCATGTGCATTTTCTTGTGCATGTGTTTGTGCGTTTGGGTGTGCGTGTGCATGTGCATTTGGGTGTGCGTGTGCTTGTGTGTGTGAGTGTTTGTGTGCGTGTGCCTATGCGTGTGGGTGTGTGTGTGCGTGTGCATGTGCTTGTGTCTGTGTGCGTGAGTGTGTGTGTGTGTGTTGCTATGCATGTGCGTGTGCATGTGCGTGTGCATCTACGTCTACATGTGCATGTGTGTGTACCTGTGCATGTGCATTTTCATGTGCGAGTGAATGTGTGTGTGCGTGTGCTTGTGCGTGTGCAAGTTCATGTTTGTATGCGTGTGCATGTGCGTGTGCTTGTCTGTGTGCGTGTGCTTGTGTATGTGCATTTTCGTGTGCGTGTGCGTGTGCGTGTGCGTGTGCGTGTGCGTGTGCATGTGTGTGTGCGTGTGCGTGTGCTTTTGTGTGTGTGTGTATGTGCGTGTGTGAATGCTTGTGCGTGTGCATATGCGTGTGCGTGTGCGTGTGCGTGTGCATGTGCCTATGTGTGTGTGAGTGCGTTTTCCTATGCGTGTGCCTGTGCGTGTGCTTTTTTGTGTGAGTGTGTGTGTGCGTGTCCATTTGCATTTGTGTGTGTGTGTGCGTGTGCATATGCATATGTGTGTGTGCGTGTGCGTTACCGTATTTGTGTGTGTGCATTTCGTGTGCGTGTGCATGTGCATGTGTGTGTGCGTGTGCATGTGCATGTGTGTGTGCGTGTGCCTGTGTATATGGTTGTGAGTGCCTGTGCCTGTGCATGTGCATTTTCGTGTGCGTGTGCGTGTGTCTGTGCGTGTGCGTTTGCATGTGAGTGTGCGTGCGCATTTGCGTGTGCTTGTGTGTGTGCGTGTGCGTGTGAGAGTGCGTGTGCGTGTGCCTATGCGTGTGGGTTTGCGCGTGCATGTGAGTGTTTTGTGTGTGTGCGTGTGCATTTGCCTATACGTATGCATGTGCGTGTGCATTTTCCTGTATGTATGTGTGTGCGTGTGCGTGTGAGTGTGCATGTGCCTATGCTTGTGGGTGTGCGTGTGCGTGTGCATGTGCTTGTGCATGTTCCTGTGTGTGTGAGTGTGTGTGTGTGCATGTGCGTGTTCGTGTGCGTGTGCGTGTGCGCGTGCATGTGGTTTTGCTTGTGCATGTGCGTGTTCCTGTGCATGTGCATTTTCATGTGCTTGTGTTTGTGCATTTGGGTGTGTCTGTCTGCATGTGCGTTTGGGTGTGCGTGTGTGTGTGTGTGTGTGTGTGTGTGCGTGTGCCTATGCGTGTGGGTGTGTGTGTGCGTGTGCGTGTGTTTGTTCGTGTACATGTGTTTTTGCCTGTGCTTGTGTGTGTGTGTGTGTTTGTGTGTGTGTGTACGCGCGCGCGCGTGTGTCTGTGTGTGTGTGTGTGCGTGTGCATGTGCGTGTGCGTGTGTGTGTGCATCGCATCTGCACGTGCACTTGCTTTTGCATGTGCCTGTCCCTGTACATTTTCATGTGCGTGTGAATGTGCGTGTGCATGTGCGTTTTTGTGTGCGTGTGCGTGTGCATGTGCGTGTCCGTGTTCGTGTGTAACGCCTTGATTTTTGTAAGTTATCATGGTAGTTACCTTTCATGATGGTGTAACTACATAAATGAAGATAAATATGTTAAGACACATCTTTTGATCTTAGAGGAATGTGTTGCTGATCTGGACCCTTGTTTGTTGTAACTTGATACTTGGGACAGAAGTTATTATTACTTGTGTGATTGCTAATGAGACAACAAACTTGTCGTATGCTTGATGAACTCTATTCGCTGATTGACAGCACACCTTGAATCAGTTCCATTTATCCAAGGTATGTTGTGGCCTTCTTATGATCGCTTTGTCGATTTACTTTTAACTAGACTGAAGGTTGATATAAATGTTGCAGCCCCTGATTTCAGGTATGAATATTTGGTACGTAGATGCCAATGAAAAAGGTTCAATTCTCGAACCACACACCGTTGTAACGCTAGACAGCGTAAGACGATAAGGGCCTGGATGCAAGTGGCACAGGTATGTGGAACTTAGGACGAAATGTCCTGCTTAATGTTGAATATGACTGTTAGGTGGAAAGACTTGATATGGAAACTAGTTAATTAAATATTAGGAGATTAAACCCTAACCTGCCCCTAAGTTTTATCTTGTACCCTAACTACTATCCTATATGGATTGTAGATTTCATAAGGGAGAAAATAGATATAAATTCCATTAACCTATGAACTAGGTGAATGACCTAGATATGGACTATTAAAATCCTAAACTAATCCTAACCTAAGGAAGGGGACGCATAGACCCATGTGGATGGAAAGGATAAGGGGGGAAGGTAGGAAATTTAATGGGACAATAAATGAAGTCCTTACATGTACAGCACCAAGTTTGGCGGGAACAAAGAAAAGTTGGAGGCGTCCAACTAGCTTAGAAACTAAATGGAATTTATATGCAAATTTGAAATTTGGAAACTCACCAACCTGAGTCGGCGGTGGCGTGAGGAATGAGGAAAGGCAGTGCATTTAATGCATTAATTATCTTGGTCTTAGCGACCAGCTCGCCTTGGAAAGAGGATAGAGGAAAAAAGAAAATTGTTTGTTGCTGTGTGCATTTGGATTTTAGTTGCTTTGCATTTTGTTTCTCCATGGTTCTATCGAACCAGCTGTGTTTTGATTATTATCTCTGTTCTTTGGAAAAACAAAGGCTATTCTTGAGCCTGTGGAAGTTAGTGACTGGTTGGAAAGCTTGGCTGAGGACATCGTGGAGAGAAACAACTCCAGTGGGCGCGGTTTTCTTCGAGCCACAAGAAAAAAATTAACAGGCAACTTAAGCCCTTCTCCTTAAACCGCTTGCTTTTGCTTAATAGTCTCATTAAAACAGCCATGCTCTTCTGATGGGGTTTTTGGTTATTTGATTTGGCTGTTACGTTGAGATGATTTCGAGTTGAGTCGTTTTCTTTTGCTGTACGCGGCTGAGCATTCTTGTGAAAATGAAAAGATTAGATGATTTGTATGTCTGGTTGAACTGTCCTTAAAAGAATGAACACGACTTGGGTATTCTCGGGTGTTTGAAGAAAATGATTGTTGTTCTTATTGAAATCATTAATGAATTATGTTTTCTCTTTGCTGCTTCGAAATCTTAAGGTGATGGGAAAGAAGATTTTATTGTACATTTTGGATGCGGTTTGATCTTCTAGTCTAAATTGTCATCATGAAAATGAACATGGCTTAGTGTTTCTATGAAAATGAATGAAACAAATGAGATTTGGCTTGCTGTTGAGATTGTTTTGACTGTACCTTGCTTGTGCATCTATTACCCTATGCGGGTTTGCATTGATGAAGGCATTGTTATGCGAATATTGTATTTCTAAGTTCAATGTGTGGAAACGTTTGGGAAAAACAAAGCTGTGGTGATATTAATAGACAATTATGTGAGTTATAATTCCTTGATGTTTTTTTTTCATTGCATAAAACACGGGTTCCCTGGGACAGTAAGGTTATTGTAGCATCTTACTTTGCTGTACTAATTTGATATGGTATTCTACCTGTTGGTTCTTGGTATTCATATTGGACTGTTTGGAAGGAAGTTTTAATCTGACGAGGAACAGAAAATCATTCTATATAATAGACTGAGTAGAGCATGCAAATTATATTATGTCTTGCTGAACTCAAGGGTATATATATTTAAGGATTGTGGACCTTTCATCATTTTCTTTAAGAACAGAATATGAATGGAATTATTCTTTGTTGTTGGAAACTGAAAACTCTCATTATTAGGATGAAAGTGTGACTGGTTGTAGTCGCTGTACACTCTTGCATGTTATAAAAACGTGAATGTCTGTAGAGTGAAATGTTTAAAAGGAAATGATTGTGTTATAGGTCCTTTTGGTACTAATGTTTATAGACCAGTTGCAATGAACTCTGGTCAACTTTTTGGAAAGGTAATAGTAGTTTTCAATTACTGAATATACTACTCTGAATGAATTATACTATTGGAGTATGTCTACTCTAAATAAGAGGTATTTGGATAGACAGTAAGAAGAGGTGATATGATCTTGCTCCCTTATATTCGATTATTGATTTTCGTTTATTTCTCTTTGGACTGTTATCATTGATTAATATCACGTTTGGATTAAAAACTTCTAGTACAACTATGAGGAAAAGAAAGAGAGTGTGAATGGATAATTTGAATTAATGATCATTTTTCTCTCATACAGTTGGAAATCTATAATTGTTATGGAACAAATTTCGTACTGCTTGAGTTAAGCATTTGTATTTAATTGTTGTTTGCTTATTCTCTTTAGCGTTTGATTGCTTGAAATCAGATGAGTTGTATGAACAAAGGGACAATAATTCGGTTTAGATTTTAGTTAAGATCTATCTTTTGAATTCACAACTATTGTAAGAGAATGGAATTGATAGCATTTATGTTAGAACAGCAGTTGCATAGTTGTGTTTTTAGTTCTTACAGATGTTTGTAATATGGAACTGTTGAAGGAAATTACTTCTTGTAATAATTATTTGGGAAAGAGGGCAGTAATCCTTTGTCTGATTAGGAGGGTTATTGGATGATTGAGTTGATATGTTGTTCATCCTTTTTGGTATTTAATTCTTGAATGATGTTCATATTAACGTTTCATAAAAGCAGGGTTTTTTTTATTAAGACAATTAATTAAAAACACCCCATTTTAAAGACAAGTGCTTAATATGCTCAGTTCAATGAAATGACCCGTGCAAGTAATTTTGCAGATGAAACTTGAGTATAAATGAAGACATGGTTGTTTTCCGATACTTGTTTAATTAACTGAAGATGGATTGTATTGATAGCTATTACTCCTCCACGAGGAAATGAGAAAGGAAGAAGTTACATTCTTCTATCTTTATGAGTTGTAATGTTGTTTGATATAAACAAAGCCCAGTCGTTTGGACTGGAAAATGTATAGATTGTAAATCTGATGGATGAATACAAGTAAAAGTGTGATATTTTCAATAACTTTATCAGTTTGATATTGTTGAATAAGTTTGAGAATATAACATTATTTGTAACACTCTGATTTTGTATGTTAACTTGGTGAATGTTTTACATACTGTTATAGCTCTTGGAATGGAAGCAAACATGTTAAGATATGTTTTGATCTTAAGAGAATGTGTTGCTAATTTGGATTCTTGCATATTGTGATTTATTGCATGGAACAGCAAATATTGTACTTGTGTGTTTGCTGATGTGGCGACAGATTGTCGTATAATTGCTTGCTCTTGTGCTGATTGACAGCATACCCAGAATCAATTCCATTGATTCAAGTATGCTGAGGTCCTCTTGTGTTTCTATGTTGATTCACACTTGAAATGGACTAGGATTATTATGAGCGTGCAGCGCCTGATTACAGGTGTGAATAGCTAGCACGTAGATGCCAACGACAGGGGTTCGATTCTTGAACCCTGCACTGTCGAAGTCGGGACCTTGTGGGGCGAGAAACGCCTGGACACGGGTGGCCTTGGCATGTAATCGGAAGGACGGAACGCCCTGCTTTGTGTTAACATGGATGTTAGTAGGGGCGGGATGGAAATTGTTAGTGTTAGTGGTTAGTGTGGATTAAACCTAAACTAATCCTAAGTCCTAACATGCATCCTACATTATTAATCCTAAATGGATTTTTAAATAAAAAAATAAAAAAAGGGGAAAATAAAAACCTAAGACTAAACTAAGGCCTAGGTTGAACACACATGCCACCTAAACTAATCCTAATCTAAAAAGGGCGCGCAGACCCTTGGAAGGAGAGGATAAGGATGGAGGGGAGTATTCATTAGCATTAATTTAAAAGCCCATACGTGGGCAGCGCCAGTTTTGGCGGGGCAGGTAAGAAATAGAGGTATCTATTTGGAATTTTGGCTAAATTTAGTTTGCTTGGAAAATTTGGAAGTTGGAGACTTGCCAACCCAAGTGGAGGTGGCGTGGAAAATGAGGAGAAAGGCAAGCCTTTAATGCATTAATTGTTTTTGGGTCCTCGCGACCAACTTGCCTTGGAAACAGCATGAGGGAATTTTGATTTTCATTTTTGTTCATTCGAGCTTTTGCAAAGTTGCTCTGCATTCGGTTTCTTGGTCTGGTTCAGTCGAACCAGCTCTTGCATTTGACATTCTCTTGGAGGTTTTGAGGCTGTTGATCAGCCAAGAAGAAGGAAGAAAGTGCCGGGAATATTGTGTTGCCGTTGTGGAAGAAAAACGCGGCAAAACGAAGCTTTCTTCGAGTTCTGGAAAAGAGATTACAGGCATGTTAAGCCCTTCTCTTTAAAATCTTTGCTTGATTTAAATGTTTCATTAAAACAACCCTGCTCTTGGGTTGGGATTGCTTGATTGTTTTTGAGATTGATTTGGAAATGGATTTGTTGATTCATGCCTTCCTTTTTTTTTCTTGAAAAATGATAAGAAACGGCCTTGGTTGCTCGGCATTGATTTGTTGTTGTTTAAATTTGGTTGGAATGGGAAATTCCGTTGTGGTTGCTGACAGTGTTGTAGAAAGGAATAAACCTTTTCTCCCTTTATACATGTGGTATGGAGTGGACAGGCTGTTAAAACTTTTCCTTATTGTGGAATCGTTCTCCTTGATGTTGTGCTTGGAACTGCTATTACATGTGAAGAGAAAGATAGAATTTCAGTCGTGTTTTGTTGCTATGATATGGGTTTCCTTCCTTTCTTGCTGTCATTTTTGGAAATAACGGGGTACAGTCGTCCCCTTGCTGTTGTGGATAATCCGTCCTTGCATTGAATGGTTGGAAACACTTCCACGACGTGCTGGTTTGTTGACAGTATGGTGTTTGAAATAGATGTTTTATAGGATCAGTACAGGCAGTATGAATTGTTTGTTGTTGTGTGATTGTCTTTTGTCACATGAACTTTTGAGATAAAATGGTGAAGGCTGTGTGAGCGGCTTGACGTTGTTTCTGTACTGAAGTTTCATTGAAGGAAATAAGATCTTTTTGTTTGCTATATGCTGTTCTGAATTAAAAGGAATACCATTTCTTTTGGGCTTCATGGAATGGGTATTCACTGTTTAGAATTTTATATCCTGAACTGGTAGGCTGAATGGTTGTTTTCACCACTATGATAATGCTCTTGTCATATGGTCTTTCGTGATATGGTGGTACAGGGTGTATGAGAAGTTTAAGGTCGTTCTATACTGAAACTTCTTTTGAAAAGGAAATAAATTCTTTTTCTCTCTCTGCTGTGTTGATTATTGTGAATACAACATTTTTTTTTTCTTTATAAGCACACGAATAGCCTTGGGAAAAGGAAAGATATCACGTTTTGGCTGTTCATTTTCTTCTTGCTTAAAAGGGATAAGATTACTCTCTCTCCCCTTGCTATTTCGGATTATGAAGAAATGGTATCTTGTATTTTAAGGGAATGGACATTAAAATTTTATATGAATGTTCGTGAGAAGTTGGAAAAAGGAATAGTTTTTCCTTCTGAACTCCTTAATGAAGTATGACTCTCTTACGGTGTAGATAAGATGGATTCATTGTGTTTTCTTGATACTGTTCGGCCTTCTTAATCAGACTATTGACGCAACTATAAACTAGTTTGTACTCTGTGCAATGAATGATTATAAATTCCTCATGCTGTAATGAAGGTTGATTCCATTGCGTCTAGCAGTCAAAGTTTGACCTTCTGATATTATTATTATTTTTACTATCTTGTGAATGCAAACTTGGCTGGATTGTTCATTACTGTAGCTCGTTGGATTGCAGCTGTACTGGTTATGTGAGATGCTTATCAATGAGAACGTTTACTCTGTTATCTTTCTAAGTTGAGTTGTCTTGCTTAGAAAAACGTGATTGAATGTTTTTACTTCATTCGGAATATAATGATTATTCTTAATGAAATAGTAGAGAATGAGTTCTTCTCTTTTTGTTATTTGGGATTCTGAAAGTGACATTGGAATTATAGTGTCTAAGACACGGTCTTGCTGTAGGTAACAGCTATGTACCATTTCCTAGTAAGAACTATATGTGTTCAGAGGCATAAAAGATTATATGGATATATATACTTGCGTGGTTGCAAATTTGTTGTTGGTTAGCTATACAGTGTAAGAAGTAGGGAATCTTCTAGTATAGCAAATACCTAGTATACATATTGATATGGTTTGCCCCACGATAAATATAATGTCTTACTAACCTGTTTGGCATTCATATGAACTGGAAGTAAATGAAATTATTCTTGCTGCCATAAAGTGAATTCCGAGTGGATTTTGTAAGTTTCACTCTGAACTGTTATGTTGATTTGTCTTTCGTCTGAATTCCACGGTTAGGACAGTCATGCGGAAAGAAATAGAGATATGAATTAATGTTTTAGAAAAATGATCTTTTTATTTCTTTAAGTTGGAAATCTGGAATTCGTGAATGATGAATTTTATAGTGCTTAGATGGGAGCTACTATATGCATTGCTGTTCGCTTTCTTGTTGTACTTGAATGCCTTAAAATTAACATGCTTCATGAACGGAAAGGAAAGTAATGGATTTATTTTCAGTTAGTTTCATTCCTTGCAATTGTTATTAATGAAAGGCGTGGAAAAGATAACTGTATGCTATGTAGGCAGCAAGCTACTTGTATTCCTAACTTTGCAAATACTGTAAATTGATACTTGCAATGATTATGTGAAAACGGGACAGCAGTCCCTTGGCTGGTTGTGATGATATTTTGATGAATTAGTGGGTATGCTGATCTCTCTTTTGTGCTTTTCGAGATTGATGTTTTGCTGTTGTTTCATAAAAGCAGGGTTCTTTTATTGAAACAGTTAGTTGAAGCATCTTATTTTAAGGATAAGTGCTTAATGTGCTCAGTTCATTGAACTGACCCGTGCAATTCATTTTGCAGATGGAATTTGATTAGAATGAAGACTTGGCTGTTTTCTGATGTCTCTTGATTAAATGTAAATTAAATTGTAACTGTTGCTTTTATTCCTCTTTGAGGAATTGTGAACGAAGAAAATATATTCTTCTGTCCATGAGTTGTATGGAGGCTTTGTATAAGTTATACCCAATCAGTTGGATTGGCAAATGTACAAATTATGACTTGAAATATTGAATACAGTTACAAGTGTGATATTTTCAATAATTATATCAGTTTGATATTGTTATATAAATTGGGAATAAGGTGTTAATTCTTGATTTGGAATCGTTTCATAATCCTCGGATGGATGCTGAATTGAAACTGATATCTATTCTTACTTAAATACAACCTTTAAGTTGAACAATGCAATTAATTCATACTTGGGTAAAGATGAATTATGAATTGACATTAAAAAGGATTAAGAAGAATATGATTTTATAATCAGAGGGTATTCAGGATTAGCTTAGGAGCTAAGGAATATCAATTTAAATTGGGAGTATTCGAACTTCGTTTTCGAACCTCATTAATGATCCCGTTTGATAAAATTCAGAATAAAGGTTATTGGATGCATATGTTCATAACTAATGATCCTTAACTATATAACGTTGAAGGGAAATAAATGAATTCATTTCTCAAGGATTAGACCTCGTTTGAATGACGTCTAATAAGTTAATATTCTGAAATAAGTTGCAGTTGGAAACATCTTGGTTAAGTTTAGTAGGTAAACTTATTATGTCCGTCGGTACGGAATGCTTAATCTAATGATTAAGAAATGGACCAAGTAAGGAAATGTAACCCTTCGGTACGAAGGAGACGATACATAACGAACTAAAGGACAGTTTAGTCCTTCTTAGTTATATACAACTGCAACGGAAACGAGGATCAAGGGATCAGCGTGGATGCTGAAAATTGCTTAAACTATTAACTCGTGGCTAAGTCACTTGGGCAGGATGTGTATTCTCGTTGGGAGAATTCTGCAGGACATTGGTATACGCCAGCTACAGCAAGGTGTCTTCATGAAGACGGGGTCTTCATGACGACACATTGTTGCAGCTGACATATAGCAATGCCCTCCCGAATTAAAACATTTAGAATACATAGGCTGAATGTGTAGATCTTAGCTGGGGTGGGGATAGGGTATGATCTGGTATACGGAGTGACTCCGGAATACTAAAGGTAATCAGACACACGGAGTCGTGGGGTAACGACACCGTATGTCTGCGTATCTTTAGTTACCAGGAGTGCCTTCCTATACCCGCTCATATTACTGGCTGGTATCGAAAGTTTAAAACGGAACTTAAACAATGAGGACTGGTAGGAACCAGGAAAGACCATTCTAGATAACAGGTGAAGTGAAGTGAAGGACGTATTCCGTAGATGTGTATCACATTCAGGAATATGATCATGCAAAGCATGTGAAAATCTTTGGCCAAAGTATCGCAATTGCTGGTTGCGTTGTCCTTATCACTTAATTTAAGATGCAGGATGTCAGATGAATATCAGTAACAGATATTCAGATAGGCTTCTTAAATGGATCACTTCGATAACCGGGGAAGGTTATGAGAACAAGTATATAAAATATACTATGCATAAACAGACATGAAGGATCGGTTGTTGCCGAGTCATGTACATGAAGGATCGGTTGTTGCCGAGTCATGAAATGAAGGATCGTTGAAACTCCGAGCCATGAAAATGGAAGATCGGCAGTTCATCGAGTCATTTACAGCAGCATATAGAATCTGTTATGAGATTGAATGGCATTGAATGTGTGTTCCATATTGTAAATATGTGAACAGGGAACATTCGTTTTTGAAAGAAATTGTATGATCCAAACTGTGTGGTTTGGGCAGAGAACAATTACTAAATCTCGAACGTGTGTTTGAATTTTATAATTCATAACAGAGAACGTTATTTTAAAAAAAAAAAAAAAAAAAAAATTCCCTTGTTCTGGTGTTTTAAAATGGGGATGTTACATCTTGGTATCAGAGCTGAAGGTTGCAGCTCTTGGACCTAATGAGTCCACGTTATTAATAAAGTTTACATTTTCTTATTGAACAGAAAATGGTCAGGACAAGAGGGAATGCTGCGAATAACCCGTTGCAGGGTGGAGAAGCAGCAACTGCCCAAAAGCTGGATGAAATCCTTGCTGCCCTACTTGATACGAGGGATCGTTTGACTGTACTGGAACAGCAGTCAATGGGCAATGAAGAGGAGGTGAATGAAGCTGAAATAAATGATCAGCTACCTCCTGTGGACAACATCAACGGAGGGAATCCGGGTGTTGATGATAATAATATAATTGCTCCTAATCCCCCTGAAAATAAAAGGGCAAGATTAGCAGCCGAACTTACAAATGATATAAAGAGAATAAGTCCTCCAAAGTTTGATGGAACAACTCTTGGGGACGGAGCTGAAAACTGGCTCAGTGAAATGGAGAAATACTTTGCAATAAGAAACTTCTCTGAAGAGACTAAAGCGATATGGGGAGCATATCAGCTTTCTCATGAAGCATCATCCTGGTGGGACAACCGTAAGGTTGAGCTGAATATTGTCGAATCAGACATAACTTGGAAGAAGATTCAATTTAAAAAAGGGATATTTTAGGCAAAGAAACCTGGCTGCCTCAACTCTAATTTTGGATAGGAAAATGACTGAATTTCAGAACTGCGTCGCAAGAAAGGCTGCGAGAATACATGCTGATAAAACATGGACAGTTACTGGTAAGCTATTTGGTAAACCTGTAGTTGTACTTTTTGATACTGGAGCTACAGAATGTTTTATTTCTGCTAAACTTGCTATGAAATTAAAAAGAAAGGCTGCGAGAATGGATAAAACATGGAAGTGCATTATGGGAATAATGCTGTCCACACTGTTGAAATGTGCCTTTTTGGGGCAATTCTTGACCTGCCTGGGTTCTCCACCGAAGTTGACTTGTATGTCACTCCTCTAGGATCATATGATATCATTATTGGAGTTAACTGGTTGGCTGAACATAAGGCAAAGGTTGACTGTTATGAAAAACAAATCTGTTGCCTTGATGATCTGCGGAAAGCAGCAGTCATTCAAGGTGTAAAACGGGAAGTTGCAGTTAGGAAACTGACGGCTATGCAACTAAAGAGGGCTAAAAACAGAGGCTGCACTTTGTATGCGGTAAAAATGACAGAAAATGAAATAGAAGATAATGATTTCATGGAAAAGTATCCATTGTTGAGGGATTTCCGTGATGTGTTTCCGGAGGAATTGCCGGGTCTTCCGCCCAAACGTGAGTTTGACTTCGCTATAGAGATCAAACCAGGAACAGAACCCATATCTAAGGCACCTTATAGAATGACTACCATTGAGCTGGTAGAACTGAAGGCTCAGTTACAAGAACTTCTGACTAAGGGGCTGATCAGACCGAGCGTCTCACCTTGGGGAGCGCCGGTAATTTTTGTAAAGAAAAAAGATGGCACCTTGAGGTTGTGCATTGATTACAGAATGCTGAATAAAGCAACCATTAAAAATCGATACCCACTTCCTAGAATCGATGATCTGTTTGATCAGATGCGAGGAGCATCAGTCTATTCAAAAATAGATCTGCGGTCAGGATACCATCAGCTAAGAATAAAAGAGGAAGATATTCATAAAACAGCTTTTAGAACGAGGTATGGGCACTATGAGTTCACGGTGTTGCCTTTTGGACTGACTAATGCACCTGCCGCCTTCATGAATCTAATGAATAACATTTTTCAAGAATACTTAGACAAGTTTGTGCTTGTATTCTTAGACGACATTCTTATATACTCTAAAAATGCCGATGAGCACCAAGAACATCTCAGGATAGTGCTGGAAATCTTAAGAAAGAGGAAGTTGTATGGCAAACTGTCCAAATGTTCCTTTTATAATGCAGAGGTGCATTATTTGGGACACGTTATAAGCAAAGACGGGATAGCTGTTGACCCTTCAAAGATCACAGCTATAACTGAGTGGCCTGCACCTAAGAACGTGCACGAAGTAAGGAGCTTCATGGGCTTGGCTGGATATTATAGAAAGTTCGTTAAGGACTTTTCAAAAATTGCTGCCCCAATCACTTCGTTGCAGAAGAAAGAAAAGAAATTTGTCTGGACAGACAAATGTGAATCTGCCTTTAAAAAGTTAAAGGAGCAGTTAACTACAGCACCTATTTTGACTGTACCTGATCCAAATGGAGATTTTATGGTTGTAACGGACGCCTCAGGAGAAGGCCTTGGGGGTATTTTGTTACAGAATAACCATGTTATCGCTTATGAAAGCAGAAAGCTTAAGTTACATGAACAGAACTATGCTCCACACGATCTTGAACTCGCTGCCATAGTACATGCGCTTCAGATATGGAGGCATTACCTTCTTGGCAAGCCCTTTGAATTAAAAACAGACCACCTGGGGCTGAAGTATATTTTTACTCAGCCAAATCTGAATGCAAGGCAACGAAGATGGTTAGAATTTTTGTCTCAGTATGATTTTGATATAAGCTATATTAAGGGCAAGGAAAATAGAGTAGCAGATGCTCTGAGTCGAAGGAAGCATATCTCTGCTCTTATAACGTTAAGAACTCAGTTTAAAGATGAGGTAAAAGATGCCTTAGAATCAGATCCCTATTTTCAGCAAGTCAAATCAGCACTTGCCGCAGACCCGTAGGACAGCAGGTATAAGGGATTTCGTTTTGATAACGAAGGAGTTCTGAGATTTGAAAACCGGGTATATGTACCTGTGGCCAATGACTTAAGAGGGAAATTGCTCACTGAATTCCATAATTCACCTTTTTCTGGACACCCTGGCATCACAAAAATGCTTGCTGATCTTAAGCAGCAATATTTTTGGAAGGGAATGAAAAAGGATGTGGTAGAGTTTGTAACACACTGCTTGGAATGTCAGCGTGTTAAAGCGGAACATATGCACCCTTCTGGATTATTGTATCCCCACAGCATTCCGCAGTATAAGTGGCAAGTGATAACGATGGATTTCGTTCAAGGATTGCCTATGTCAAGAAATAAACATGACATTATCCTGGTTGTAGTCGACAAATTGACCAAAGTGGCACACTTCATTGCTGGTAATTTAAAGGACGATGCACCAGTTTTAGCAAGAAGATTTGTACATGAAATCTTCAGGTTGCATGGAATACCGGAATTAATCATATCGGACAGAGATCCGAGGATGACATCAAGGTTTTGGCAAACGCTTAATGCAGCCTTGGGAACTAAATTAAACTTCAGTTCTGCATATCATCCAGAAACGGATGGACAGACTGAGAGAGTTAATCAAGTTTTAGAGGACATGCTGAGGATGTATTGTATGGACCAGCAGTATAAATGGGAGGAATACCTTCCGCTGGTAGAATTTGCTTACAATAACACCTATCATGCCTCTTTAAAAATGGCGCCCTTTGAAGCATTGTATGGAAGAAAATGCAGAACCCCTGTCAGCTGGGACAGCGTTGAGGACAGAGAGGTAATTGGGCCAGAAATCCTTATGGAAATGGAACAGCAAATCAAAATGATTCGGGAACATCTAAAGGAGGCTGCCAATAGGCAGAAGAGCTATGCAGACTTGAAGCGGGTTGACAGGCATTATAAACTTGGAGAGAAGGTCTTTCTTCGGGTGAAGCCGAAAAAGAGCTCCATAACTTTTGGCAAGGCTGCCAAGTTGTCACCACGTTACGTGGGACCTTTTGAAATTATTGAAATAATCAACCCTGTAGCTTATCGTCTAGCATTACCTCCTGCTTTGTCTCAAATGCATGATGTTTTTCATATTTCTTTGCTTAAGAAATACGTGACAGATTTATCACATGTGCTAAATTGGAATTCCTTGCAGGTCCAAGACCCAGGAATAATCATGGTTAAGCCCATTCGAGTGTTGGGAACTCGCCAGTTGTACTTGAGAAATCGCGAAGTGAACCAATGTAAGGTCCAGTGGGACCAGTTCAGCGAGGAAAGTGCAACTTGGGAGAATCTCGAAGAAATGAGATCTACTTTTCCTCATCTGTTTAATTGAATATGAAATTCAGAGAACTGAAAATTTTACCAAATTTAGACAATTATTAGTCTATTGTACAGTTGTCTTAAAACGTTGTTTTTAAGAGAGAATCTGTTTTTGGTATGAACTTATGAATGAAAGGACAATAACTGAATTTTGTCCTATGAACTCCTTGATTTGTAAAATCTGATCATCGGGACGATGATTCTTTAAGGAGGGAAGAATGTAACACTCTGATTTTGTATGTTAACTTGGTGAATGTTTTACATACTGTTATAGCTCTTGGAATGGAAGCAAACATGTTAAGATATGTTTTGATCTTAAGAGAATGTGTTGCTAATTTGGATTCTTGCATATTGTGATTTATTGCATGGAACAGCAAATATTGTACTTGTGTGTTTGCTGATGTGGCGACAGATTGTCGTATAATTGCTTGCTCTTGTGCTGATTGACAGCATACCCAGAATCAATTCCATTGATTCAAGTATGCTGAGGTCCTCTTGTGTTTCTATGTTGATTCACACTTGAAATGGACTAGGATTATTATGAGCGTGCAGCGCCTGATTACAGGTGTGAATAGCTAGCACGTAGATGCCAACGACAGGGGTTCGATTCTTGAACCCTGCACTGTCGAAGTCGGGACCTTGTGGGGCGAGAAACGCCTGGACACGGGTGGCCTTGGCATGTAATCGGAAGGACGGAACGCCCTGCTTTGTGTTAACATGGATGTTAGTAGGGGCGGGATGGAAATTGTTAGTGTTAGTGGTTAGTGTGGATTAAACCTAAACTAATCCTAAGTCCTAACATGCATCCTACATTATTAATCCTAAATGGATTTTTAAATAAAAAATAAAAAAAAAAAGGGGAAAATAAAAACCTAAGACTAAACTAAGGCCTAGGTTGAACACACATGCCACCTAAACTAATCCTAATCTAAAAAGGGCGCGCAGACCCTTGGAAGGAGAGGATAAGGATGGAGGGGAGTATTCATTAGCATTAATTTAAAAGCCCATACGTGGGCAGCGCCAGTTTTGGCGGGGCAGGTAAGAAATAGAGGTATCTATTTGGAATTATGGCTAAATTTAGTTTGCTTGGAAAATTTGGAAGTTGGAGACTTGCCAACCCAAGTGGAGGTGGCGTGGAAAATGAGGAGAAAGGCAAGCCTTTAATGCATTAATTGTTTTTGGGTCCTCGCGACCAACTTGCCTTGGAAACAGCATGAGGGAATTTTGATTTTCATTTTTGTTCATTCGAGCTTTTGCAAAGTTGCTCTGCATTCGGTTTCTTGGTCTGGTTCAGTCGAACCAGCTCTTGCATTTGACATTCTCTTGGAGGTTTTGAGGCTGTTGATCAGCCAAGAAGAAGGAAGAAAGTGCCGGGAATATTGTGTTGCCGTTGTGGAAGAAAAACGCGGCAAAACGAAGCTTTCTTCGAGTTCTGGAAAAGAGATTACAGGCATGTTAAGCCCTTCTCTTTAAAATCTTTGCTTGATTTAAATGTTTCATTAAAACAACCCTGCTCTTGGGTTGGGATTGCTTGATTGTTTTTGAGATTGATTTGGAAATGGATTTGTTGATTCATGCCTTTCTTTTTTTTTCTTGAAAAATGATAAGAAACGGCCTTGGTTGCTCGGCATTGATTTGTTGTTGTTTAAATTTGGTTGGAATGGGAAATTCCGTTGTGGTTGCTGACAGTGTTGTAGAAAGGAATAAACCTTTTCTCCCTTTATACATGTGGTATGGAGTGGACAGGCTGTTAAAACTTTTCCTTATTGTGGAATCGTTCTCCTTGATGTTGTGCTTGGAACTTGCTATTACATGTGAAGAGAAAGATAGAATTTCAGTCGTGTTTTGTTGCTATGTTATGGGTTTCCTTCCTTTCTTGCTGTCATTTTTGGAAATAACGGGGTACAGTCGTCCCCTTGCTGTTGTGGATAATCCGTCCTTGCATTGAATGGTTGGAAACACTTCCACGACGTGCTGGTTTGTTGACAGTATGGTGTTTGAAATAGATGTTTTATAGGATCAGTACAGGCAGTATGAATTGTTTGTTGTTGTGTGATTGTCTTTTGTCACATGAACTTTTGAGATAAAATGGTGAAGGCTGTGTGAGCGGCTTGACGTTGTTTCTGTACTGAAGTTTCATTGAAGGAAATAAGATCTTTTTGTTTGCTATATGCTGTTCTGAATTAAAAGGAATACCATTTCTTTTGGGCTTCATGGAATGGGTATTCACTGTTTAGAATTTTATATCCTGAACTGGTAGGCTGAATGGTTGTTTTCACCACTATGATAATGCTCTTGTCATATGGTCTTTCGTGATATGGTGGTACAGGGTGTATGAGAAGTTTAAGGTCGTTCTATACTGAAACTTCTTTTGAAAAGGAAATAAATTCTTTTTCTCTCTCTGCTGTGTTGATTATTGTGAATACAACATTTTTTTTTTCTTTATAAGCACACGAATAGCCTTGGGAAAAGGAAAGATATCACGTTTTGGCTGTTCATTTTCTTCTTGCTTAAAAGGGATAAGATTACTCTCTCTCCCCTTGCTATTTCGGATTATGAAGAAATGGTATCTTGTATTTTAAGGGAATGGACATTAAAATTTTATATGAATGTTCGTGAGAAGTTGGAAAAAGGAATAGTTTTTCCTTCTGAACTCCTTAATGAAGTATGACTCTCTTACGGTGTAGATAAGATGGATTCATTGTGTTTTCTTGATACTGTTCGGCCTTCTTAATCAGACTATTGACGCAACTATAAACTAGTTTGTACTCTGTGCAATGAATGATTATAAATTCCTCATGCTGTAATGAAGGTTGATTCCATTGCGTCTAGCAGTCAAAGTTTGACCTTCTGATATTATTATTATTTTTACTATCTTGTGAATGCAAACTTGGCTGGATTGTTCATTACTGTAGCTCGTTGGATTGCAGCTGTACTGGTTATGTGAGATGCTTATCAATGAGAACGTTTACTCTGTTATCTTTCTAAGTTGAGTTGTCTTGCTTAGAAAAACGTGATTGAATGTTTTTACTTCATTCGGAATATAATGATTATTCTTAATGAAATAGTAGAGAATGAGTTCTTCTCTTTTTGTTATTTGGGATTCTGAAAGTGACATTGGAATTATAGTGTCTAAGACACGGTCTTGCTGTAGGTAACAGCTATGTACCATTTCCTAGTAAGAACTATATGTGTTCAGAGGCATAAAAGATTATATGGATATATATACTTGCGTGGTTGCAAATTTGTTGTTGGTTAGCTATACAGTGTAAGAAGTAGGGAATCTTCTAGTATAGCAAATACCTAGTATACATATTGATATGGTTTGCCCCACGATAAATATAATGTCTTACTAACCTGTTTGGCATTCATATGAACTGGAAGTAAATGAAATTATTCTTGCTGCCATAAAGTGAATTCCGAGTGGATTTTGTAAGTTTCACTCTGAACTGTTATGTTGATTTGTCTTTCGTCTGAATTCCACGGTTAGGACAGTCATGCGGAAAGAAATAGAGATATGAATTAATGTTTTAGAAAAATGATCTTTTTATTTCTTTAAGTTGGAAATCTGGAATTCGTGAATGATGAATTTTATAGTGCTTAGATGGGAGCTACTATATGCATTGCTGTTCGCTTTCTTGTTGTACTTGAATGCCTTAAAATTAACATGCTTCATGAACGGAAAGGAAAGTAATGGATTTATTTTCAGTTAGTTTCATTCCTTGCAATTGTTATTAATGAAAGGCGTGGAAAAGATAACTGTATGCTATGTAGGCAGCAAGCTACTTGTATTCCTAACTTTGCAAATACTGTAAATTGATACTTGCAATGATTATGTGAAAACGGGACAGCAGTCCCTTGGCTGGTTGTGATGATATTTTGATGAATTAGTGGGTATGCTGATCTCTCTTTTGTGCTTTTCGAGATTGATGTTTTGCTGTTGTTTCATAAAAGCAGGGTTCTTTTATTGAAACAGTTAGTTGAAGCATCTTATTTTAAGGATAAGTGCTTAATGTGCTCAGTTCATTGAACTGACCCGTGCAATTCATTTTGCAGATGGAATTTGATTAGAATGAAGACTTGGCTGTTTTCTGATGTCTCTTGATTAAATGTAAATTAAATTGTAACTGTTGCTTTTATTCCTCTTTGAGGAATTGTGAACGAAGAAAATATATTCTTCTGTCCATGAGTTGTATGGAGGCTTTGTATAAGTTATACCCAATCAGTTGGATTGGCAAATGTACAAATTATGACTTGAAATATTGAATACAGTTACAAGTGTGATATTTTCAATAATTATATCAGTTTGATATTGTTATATAAATTGGGAATAAGGTGTTAATTCTTGATTTGGAATCGTTTCATAATCCTCGGATGGATGCTGAATTGAAACTGATATCTATTCTTACTTAAATACAACCTTTAAGTTGAACAATGCAATTAATTCATACTTGGGTAAAGATGAATTATGAATTGACATTAAAAAGGATTAAGAAGAATATGATTTTATAATCAGAGGGTATTCAGGATTAGCTTAGGAGCTAAGGAATATCAATTTAAATTGGGAGTATTCGAACTTCGTTTTCGAACCTCATTAATGATCCCGTTTGATAAAATTCAGAATAAAGGTTATTGGATGCATATGTTCATAACTAATGATCCTTAACTATATAACGTTGAAGGGAAATAAATGAATTCATTTCTCAAGGATTAGACCTCGTTTGAATGACGTCTAATAAGTTAATATTCTGAAATAAGTTGCAGTTGGAAACATCTTGGTTAAGTTTAGTAGGTAAACTTATTATGTCCGTCGGTACGGAATGCCTAATCTAATGATTAAGAAATGGACCAAGTAAGGAAATGTAACCCT
This sequence comes from Taxus chinensis, assembly GCA_019776745.2. Lineage (NCBI taxonomy): Eukaryota > Viridiplantae > Streptophyta > Pinopsida > Cupressales > Taxaceae > Taxus > Taxus chinensis. Next base: position 380,807,488 of record CM034154.1, on the reverse strand, counting down.
TCGGTACGAAGGAGACGATACATAACGAACTAAAGGACAGTTTAGTCCTTCTTAGTTATATACAACTGCAACGGAAACGAGGATCAAGGGATCAGCGTGGATGCTGAAAATTGCTTAAACTATTAACTCGTGGCTAAGTCACTTGGGCAGGATGTGTATTCTCGTTGGGAGAATTCTGCAGGACATTGGTATACGCCAGCTACAGCAAGGTGTCTTCATGAAGACGGGGTCTTCATGACGACACATTGTTGCAGCTGACATATAGCAATGCCCTCCCGAATTAAAACATTTAGAATACATAGGCTGAATGTGTAGATCTTAGCTGGGGTGGGGATAGGGTATGATCTGGTATACGGAGTGACTCCGGAATACTAAAGGTAATCAGACACACGGAGTCGTGGGGTAACGACACCGTATGTCTGCGTATCTTTAGTTACCAGGAGTGCCTTCCTATACCCGCTCATATTACTGGCTGGTATCGAAAGTTTAAAACGGAACTTAAACAATGAGGACTGGTAGGAACCAGGAAAGACCATTCTAGATAACAGGTGAAGTGAAGTGAAGGACGTATTCCGTAGATGTGTATCACATTCAGGAATATGATCATGCAAAGCATGTGAAAATCTTTGGCCAAAGTATCGCAATTGCTGGTTGCGTTGTCCTTATCACTTAATTTAAGATGCAGGATGTCAGATGAATATCAGTAACAGATATTCAGATAGGCTTCTTAAATGGATCACTTCGATAACCGGGGAAGGTTATGAGAACAAGTATATAAAATATACTATGCATAAACAGACATGAAGGATCGGTTGTTGCCGAGTCATGTACATGAAGGATCGGTTGTTGCCGAGTCATGAAATGAAGGATCGTTGAAACTCCGAGCCATGAAAATGGAAGATCGGCAGTTCATCGAGTCATTTACAGCAGCATATAGAATCTGTTATGAGATTGAATGGCATTGAATGTGTGTTCCATATTGTAAATATGTGAACAGGGAACATTCGTTTTTGGAAGAAATTGTATGATCCAAACTGTGCGGTTTGGGCAGAGAACAATTACTAAATCTCGAACGTGTGTTTGAATTTTATAATTCATAACAGAGAACGTTATTTAAAAAAAAAAAAAAAAAAAAAATTCCCTTGTTCTGGTGTTTTAAAATGGGAGACCTTAACTAAGTAAGGTTAAGGAGGATAAATGAATAATTCATTAGAATTAGACCTCGTTTAAATGACGTCTAATAAGATGGAATTCTGAATTGTTTACATTTGTGGAAAACTTGGTTAAGATTAATAGGTTAAACTTATTAAGTTTATCGATAATGGACTGATTAGTCCAAAGATTAAGAAAGGAACCAAGAAGTGAATATGCAACACTTCGGTATGAAGGCGGAGATGCGTATTAAGCTAGAAGATGGATTAAGTCTCTCTTAGCTACATATAACTGTAACAGAACAAGGATAAAGGATCAGCATGATTGCTGAAAGTTGATCTTAAATACTAAGATTATAACCAAATCACAATTGAGCTGGATGTGTACCCTCAATGAGAGGATTCCATAGGACATTGACATACGCCAGCTACAATATGGTGTCTTCATGAAGGCAGGGCCTTCATGACGACACAGTGTTATAGCTGACATATTACAATGCCCTCCCAAATTAAATCATGAAGTTTACATAAGCTAGATAAATGAGTTCTTGGCTGGGGATAGGAATGTGACCACATATACGGAGTGACTCCAGAGGACTGAAGGTAACTAGACTCACGGTGTCGTCTAGGAATGACACCGTATGTCTGCATATCTTTAGTTACCATGAGTAACTTCCTATACTTGTTCATATTGTTAGTTGGGGTTAGAGTTTGACCCTAAATGGAAGGACTGGTAGAGACCAGGAAAGACCACTCTAGATAAAAGATGAAGTGAGGTGAAGGACGTATTCCATTGGTGTGTATCACATCTAGGAATATGATCATGCAAAGCATGTGAAAATCTTTGGCCAAAGTATCAAAAGTGTTGGTTGCGTTGTCCTAATTACCTAGTTTACGATGCAAGATGTCTGATGAATATTAGTAATAGATATTCTGATAGGCTTCTTAAATGGATCACTTCGATAACCAGAAATAGTAAAAGAACCCTGTATATTCATTATCTATGCATGAATTAACATGAAGGATCGGTAAGTCGCCGAGTCATGAAATGAGAGATCACTGAAACTCCGAGCGATAAAGTGGGAGGTCGGAAGTTCTTCGAGTCATTTACAGTAGCATATGGTATTTGTTATATGATTGAATGGCACTAAATGTGTGTTCCATATTGTAAATATGTGAACAGAGAACATTAGTTTTAAAAGGAAATTGTGTGATCCAAACTGCATTAATTGGACAGAGAACAATTATTAAAACTTGAACGTGTGTTTGAATTATATAATTCATAATAGGGAATGTTGTATATGAAAAAAAATTTAAAAAATTTCTTGTTCTAGTATCTTAAAATGGGGATGTTACATCTTGGTATCAGAGCTGAAGGTTGTAGCTCTTGGACCTAATGAGTCCACAATTTAATAAGGTTTACATTTTCTTATTGAATAGAAAATGGTTAGAACAAGAGGAAATGCTGCGAACAACCTGTTACCGGGTGGAGAAGCAGCTACTGCTCAAAAGATGGATGAAATCCTTACTACCCTACTAGACACGAGAGATCATTTGACTGTTTTGGAATAGAAGTCAATGGGAAATGAAGAGGAGGAAGAAGAAGCTGATATAAATGATCAGCCACCTCCTGTGGACAACACCAATGGAGGGAATCCGGGTGTTGATAATAGTAATGTGAATGCTCCTACTCATCCTGAAAATAAAAGGGCAAGATTAGTAGCTAAACTTACAAATGACATAAAGAGAATAAGCCCTCCAAAGTTTGATGGAACAACCCTTGGGGATGGAGCTGAGAATTGGCTCGGTGAAATGGAGAAGTACTTTACAATAAGAAACTTCTCCGAGGAGACCAAAGCGATATGGGGAGCATATCAACTTTCTCATGAAGCATCATCATGGTGGGACAACCGTAAGGTTGAGTTGAATATTGTCGAATTAGACATAACTTGGGATAAATTTAAGGGTTACTTTAGGCAACGGTGGCTGCCTCAACTCTATTTTGATAGGAAAATAACTGAATTTTAGAACTGGTCGCAAGGAAGGCTGATGGTTACAGAATACTGGGAAGGGTTAACTAAACTCCTTAAGTATGTGCTGCAGTGCCAAGCTGACGAGAAGTTCAGAATACGAAAGTTCATAATGGGACTAAATCCCATCATTAATGGTGAAGTGGATGTCCACGGTCTAACCACCACGGAAGGAGTTGTCGAAAAGGCAATAAGACAGGAACAGAAATTGAGAGCAATTTCTGCTCATAGGGAAGAGATAAGGAAGAAAATTCCCAATTCTTCTTCATCTCTCGCACCCAAAAGGGGTCCTTGGAAAAGGTTTGGTGTGAAAAACAAAATTGTTGTAGATAACAACAAGAAATTGTAATGAACAAACCTGTAAATAGTGTGTGGAACAGCTTCGCAAAAGTTAGTGGCAATGGAAAAAAGTCCCATGGGAGCTAGAATGATAACTTCAAAGCTGGTAACAAATTTGAGCCTAGGAAAGGGCCAGTTGGAGGATGCTTCAACTGTGGAAAGGACCATTACGCGAGTCACTGTCCTCTGAAAAAGGATGATCGCGATCAGCAGCATAGGATACATGCTGCGGTGGCTAACAGACAAGCTGAAAATCAAGTTACGCCTATAGAAGTTCTAGGTAAGTTATTCGGTACACCTGTAGTCATACTTTTTATATTGGAGCCACTAAATGCTTTATTTCTACTAAATTTGCAATGAAATTAAAAAGAAAGGCTGAACGAATGGATAAGACATTGACAGTGCATTATGGGAATAATGATGTACATACAGTCGAAATGTGCCTTTTTGGGGCAATTCTTGACTTGCCCAGTTTCTCCACCAAAGTTGACCTGTATGTCACTCCTTTAGGATCATATGATATCATTATTGGAGTTAACTAGTTGGTAGAACATAAGGCAAAGGTCGACTATTATGAAAAATAAATTTGTTGTTTTGACGACCTGCAGAAAGCAATAGTCATTCAAGGTGTAAAACGTGAAGTTGCAGTTAGGAAACTAACAACTATGCAACTAAAAAGGGATAAAAATAGAGGTTGCACCTTGTATGCAGTAAAAATGACAGAAAATGCTGAGGAAGATAATGATTTCATGGAAAGATATCCATTATTAAGGGATTTCAGTGATGTCTTTCCGGAGGAATTACCAGGTCTTCCACCCAAATGAGAGTTTGACTTTGCAATAGAAATCAAGCCAGGAACTGAACCCATATCTAAGGCACCTTATAGAATGACCACCCTCGAGTTGGTAGAGCTAAAGGCTCAATTACAGGAACTTTTGACTAAGGGCTGATAAGACCGAGCGTCTCACCATGGGGAGCACTGGTAATTTTTTTAAAGAAAAAAGATGGCGAACTATTGAGACTGTGGTATTGATTATAGAATGTTGAACAAGGAAACTATTTAATAACGATACCCACGTCCTAGGAATTGATGATCTGGTTCGCAGATGCTGTGGAGCTCAGTCTATTAAAACTAGATCTTTCGATCTGGTATAGCCCTTGAAATAACGTAGAAGATAGCTAAAAAACTTTAAGAAAAGGAACCAAGAGTGATATGCAAAACACTTCGTATGAGGCGAGATGCGTATTAGCTTAGGAAGATGATTAAGTCTCTCTTAGCTACATATAACGGTAACAAGAACAAGGGATAAAGGATCAGAGATTGCTGGAAATGAAAGTTGATTCTGAATACTAGATTATAAACCACCAAATCACATTAGCTGGATGTGTACCCTCAATGAGAGGTTCCATAGGTACATTTGGACATTAGCCTAGCTACAATATGTCTGTATCCCCCTCCCCCCCACTCATGAAGGCAGGGGCCTTCATGAGACAGTGTTATAGCTGACCTATTACAATGCCCTCCCAAATTAAATCATGAAGTTTACATAAGCTAGATAAATGAGTTTTGGCGGGATAGGAATGTGACCACAATACGGAGTGACTCCAGAGGAAGGAATGGTAACTAGACTCCGGTGTCGGTCTAGATGACCACCGTATGTCTGCAGATAATTTAGTTACCAGGAGTAATCCTAGACTGTTCATATTGCTTAGTTGGGGTTAGAGTTATTGACCCTAAAGAAGGAATGGAGAGACCAGGAAAAACCACTCTAGATTAAAAGGGAAGTGAGGTGTGAAGGACGTATTTCCATGGTAATTGGGTATCACATCTCGGAAGATGTCATGCAAAGCATGTGAAAATCTTGGGCCAACAGTATCAAAAGTGGGTTGGTTGCTTTGCCATATTACTAGTTTACGATGCAAGATGTTATGAATATAGTTAATAGATATTCTGATAGGCTTCTTAAATGGATCACTTCGATAAAACCAGAAATAGTTAAAGAAAACCTGTATATTCATTATCATGCATGAATTAAAATGAGGATCGGTAAGTCGTAGAGTCATGGGAAAGAGAGATCACTGATTGAAACTACGCGCGGATATAAAGTGGGAGGTCGGAAGTTCTTCGTAGTCATTACAGTTAGGCCATCTGGTATTTGTTATATGATGAAGGGCACTAAATGTGTGTCCATATTGGAAATATGTGAACAGAGAACATCGTTTTAAAAGGAACTTGTCTGTGATCCAAACTGCATTAATTGGACATGAGAACAATTATTAAAACTTGAACGTGTGTTTTGAATTATATAATTCATAATAGGGAATGTGTATATGAAAAAACATTAAAAAATTTCTTGTTCTAGTATCTTAAAATGGGGATGTTACATCTTGGTATCAGAGCTGAAGGTTGTAGCTCTTGGACCTAATGAGTCCACAATTTAATAAGGTTTACATTTTCTTATTGAATAGAAATGGTGTTAGAACAAGAGGCAAATGCTGCGAACAACCTGTTACGGGTGGAGAAGCAGCTACTGCTCAACAGATGGATGAAATCCCTTACTACCCTACTAGACACGAGAGATCATTTGACTGTTTTGGAATAGAAGTCAATGGGAAATGAAGAGGAGGAAGAAGAAGCTGATATAAATGATCAGCCACCTCCTGTGGACAACACCAATGGAGGGAATCCCGGGTTGTTGATAATAGTAATGTGAATGCTCCTACTCATCCTGAAAATAAAAGGGCAAGAGTAGTACTAAACTTACAAATGACATAAAGAGAATAAGCCCTCCAAAGTTTTGATGGAACAACCCTTGGGGATGGAGCTGAGAATGGCTCGGTGAAATGGGAGAGTACTTTACAATAATGAAACTTCTCCGAGGAGACCCAAAGCGATATGGGGAGCATATCAACTTTCTCATGAAGCAATAATCATGGTGGGACAACCGTAAGGTTGAGGTTGACTATTGTCGAATTCGACATAACTTGGGATTAAATTTAAGGGTTACTTTAGGAACGGGTGCTGCCTCAACTCTATTTTGATAGGAAAATAACTGAATTTTCGAACTGGTCGCAAGGAAGGCTGATGGTTACAGAATACTGGGAAGGGTTAACTAAACTCCCTTAAGTATGTGCGCTAGGTGCCAAGCTGACGAGAAGTTCAGAATACGAAGCGTTCATAATGGGACTAAATCCCATCATTAATGGTGAAGTGGATGTCCACGGTCTAACCACCACGGAAGGAGTTGTCGAAAAGGCAATAAGACAGGAACAGAAATTGAGAGCAAATTTCTGCTCATAGGGAAGAGATAAGAAGAAAATTCCCAATTCTTCTTTCATCTCTCGCACCCAAAAGGGGGTCCTTGGAAAAGGTTTGGTGTGAAAAACAAAATTGTTGTAGATAACAACAAGAAATTGTAATGAACAACACCTGTAAATAGTGTGTGGAACAGCTTCGCAAAAGTTAGTGGCAATGGAAAAAAGTCCCATGGGAGCTAGAAATGATAACTTCAAAGCTGGTAAACAAATTTGAGCCTAGGAAAGGGCCAGTTGGAGGATGCTTCAACTGTGGAAAGGACCATTACGCGAGTCACTGTCCTCTGAAAAAGGATGATCGCGTATCAGCAGCATAGGATACATGCTGCGGTGGCTAACAGACAAGCTGAAAATCAAGTTTACGCCTATAGAAGTTCTAGGTAAGTTATTCGGTACACCTGTAGTCATACTTTTTTATATTGGAGCCACTAAATGCTTTATTTCTACTAAATTTGCAATGAAATTAAAAAGAAAGGCTGAACGAATGGATAAGACATTGACAGTGCATTATGGGAATAATGATGTACATACAGTCGAATGTGCCTTTTTGGGGCAATTCTTGACTTGCCCAGTTCTCCACCAAAGTTGACCTGTATGTCACTCCTTTAGGATCATATGATATCATATTGGAGTTAACTAGTTGGTAGAACATAGGCAAAGGTCGACTCTTATGAAAAATCAATTTGTTGTTTTGACGACCTGCAGAAAGCAATAGTCATTCAAGGTGTAAAACGTGAAGTTGCAGTTAGGAAACTAACAACTATGCAACTAAAAAGGGATAAAAAATAGAGGTTGCACCTTGTATGCAGTAAAAATGACAGAAAATGCTGAGGAAGATAATGATGTTCATGGAAAGATATCCATTATTAAGGGATTTCAGTGATGTCTTTCCGGAGGAATTACCAGGTCTTCCACCCAAATGAGAGTTTTGACTTTGCAATAGAAATCAAGCCAGGAACTGAACCCATATCTAAGGCACCTTATAGAATGACCACCCTCGAGTTGGTAGAGCTAAAGGCTCAATTACAGGAACTTTTGACTAAGGGGCTGATAAGACCGAGCGTCTCACCATGGGGAGCACTGGTAATTTTTTTTAAAGAAAAGGATGGCACATTGAGACTGTGCATTGATTATAGAATGTTGAACAAGGAAAACTATTAATAATCGATACCCACTTCCTAGGATTGATGATCTGTTCGACCAGATGCGTGGAGCATCAGTCTATTCAAAACTAGATCTTCGATCTGGTATCATCAACTGAGAATAAAGGAAGAAGATATTCATAAAACACCTTTTTAGAACAAGGTACGGGCATTATGAATTCATGGTGTTACCTTTTGGGTTGACAAATGCACCTGCCACCTTCATGAATTTGATGAACAATATTTTTCAAGAATACCTAGACAAGTTTTTTGCTTGTATTCTTAGACGACATTCTTATATACTCTAAAAATGTCGAAGAGCACCAAGAACATTTAAGGGTAGTCCTGGAAGTTTTAAGAAAGAGGAAGTTGTATGGTAAACTATCTAAATGTTCCTTTTATGATGCAGAGGTGCATTATTTGGGACACGTTATAAGAAATAACGGAATAGCCATAGACCCTTCAAAGATCTCAGCTATAACAGAGTGGCCTGCACCTAAGAATGTGCATGAAGTAAGAAGCTTCATGGGCTTGGCAGGATATTATAGAAAGTTTGTTAAGGATTTTTCAAAAATTACTGCCCCAATCACTTCATTGCAAAAGAAGGATAAGAAATTTTTCTGGACTGACAAATGTGAATCTGCCTTTAAATTTAAAGGAACAGTTAACTGCAGCACCTATTTTAACTGTACCAGATCCAAATGGAAATTTTACGGTTGTAACGGATGCATCGAGAGAAGGCCTTGGAGGTATTCTGTTACAGAATGACCATGTCATAGCTTATGAAAGCAGAAAGCTTAAGTTACATGAACAGAATTATGCTCCACATGACCTAGAGCTCACTCCCATTGTACATGCACTTCAAATGTGGAGGCATTACCTTTTAGGCAAACCTTTTGAGTTAAAAACTGACCATCTGGGGTTGAAGTATATTTTTACTTAGCCAAATTTGAATGCAAGACAGCGAAGATGGTTAGAATTTCTGTCTTAGTATGATTTTGATATAAGCTACATCAAAGGCAAGGAAAATAGAGTGGCAGATGCTCTGAGTCGAAGGAAGCACATCTCTGCTCTTATAACGTTAAGAACTCAGTTTAAGGATGAGGTTAAAGATGCCTTGGAATCAGATCCTTATTTCCAGCAAGTTAAAACAGCACTTGCTGCAAATCCAAAGGATGTGAGGTATAAAGGATTTCACTTTGATAGCAAAGGAATTCTGAGGTTCGAAAATAGGGTCTATATACCCTTGGCAAATGATTTAAGAAGGAAATATTTAACTAAATTTCATAATTCACCTTTTTCTGGACACCCTGGCATTACGAAAATGCTTTCTGATCTTAAGAAGCAATACGTCTGGAAGGGAATGAAAAAGGATGTGGTGGAATTTGTAACACACTGCTTGGAATGTCAGCGTGTTAAGGCGGAACATATACATCCCACTGGATTATTGTATCCCCACAGCGTTCCACAGTACAAATGGCAAGTGATAACGATGGATTTCGTTCAAGGATTGCCTATGTCAAGGAATAAGCATGATATCATCCTAGTTTTCGTGGACAAATTAACCAAAGTGGCACACTTCATTGCTGGTAATTTGAAAGATGATGCACTAGTGTTAGCAAGAAGATTTGTACATGAAATTTTCAGATTTTATGGAATACCCGAATTGATCATATCGGATAGAGATCCAAGGATGACATCAAGGTTTTGGAAAATGCTTAATGTGGCCTTGGGAACTAAATTAAACTTCAGCTCTGCATATCATCCGGAGATGGATGGATAGACCGAGAGATTCAATCAAGCTTTAGAGGACATGTTAAGGATGTATTGCATGGACCAGCAGTATAAATGGGAGGAATACCTTCCGCTAGTTGAATTTGCCTACAATAATACATACCACGTCTCTTTAAAAATGGTGCCCTTTGAAGCATTGTATGGAAGAAAATGTAGAACCCCTGTTAGCTGGGACATCGTAGAGGACAGAGAGGTAATTGGGCTAGAAATCCTCACGGAAATGGAACAACAAATCAAAATGATTCGGGAACATCTAAAGGAGGCTGCCAATAGGTAAAAGAGTTATGCAGACTTAAAGCGGGTTGATAAGAATTATAAACTTGGTGAGAAGGTCTTTCTTCGGGTTAAGCTGAAAAAGAGCTCAATAAATTTTGGAAAGGCTGCCAAGTTGTCACCACATTACGTGGGACCTTTTGAAATTGTTAAAATAATCAACCCTATAGCTTATCGTCTAGCATTACCTCCTGCTTTATCACAAATGCATGATGTTTTTTAGATTTCTTTGCTTAAGAAATACGTAAAAAAATTATCACATGTGTTGAATTAGAATTCCTTGTAGGTCCAATACCCAGGAATAATCATGGTTAAGCCCATTCAAGTGCTGGAAACTTACCAGTTGTACTTAAGAAATCGCAAAGTGAATCAAAGTAAGGTCCATTGGGACCAGTTTAGTGAAGAAAGTGTAACTTGGGAAAATATCGAAGAAATGAGATCTGATTTTCCATACTTGTTTGATCGAGATTGAAATTCGAAAAACTGATAATTCTACCAAATTTAGACAATTATTGGTCTATTTTACAATTATCTTAAAACATTGTTTTAAAGAGTGAATCTGTTTTTGGTATGAACTTATGAATGAAAGGATAATAACTGAATTTTGTCCTAGAAACTCCTTGAATTGGTTAATTTGGTCATTGGGATGATGATTCTTTAAGAAGGGAGGAATGTAACACCTTGATTTTTGTAAGTTATCATGGTAATTACCTTTCATGATGTTGTAACTGCAGAAATGAAGATAAATATGTTAAGACACATCTTTTGATCTTAAAGGAATGTGTTGCTGATCTGGACCCTTGTTTGTTGTAACTTGATACTTGGGATAGAAGTTATTATTTCTTGTGTGATTGCTAACGAGACAAAAAAAATTTCATATGCTTGATGAACTCTATTCGCTGATTGACAGCACACCTTGAATCAATTCCATTGATACAAGGTATGTTGTGGCCTTCTTATGATCGCTTTGTCGATTTACTTTTAACCAGACTGAAGGTTGATATAAATATTGCAGCACCTAATTTTAGGTATGAATATTTGGTACGTAGATGCCAATGAAAAAGGTTCGATTCTCGAACCACACACCATTGTAATGCTAGACAGCATAAGACGATAAGGGCCTGGATGCAAGTGGCACAGGTATGTGGAACTTAGGACGAAATGTCCTACTTAATGTTGAATATGACTGTTAGGTGGAAAGACTTGATATGGAAACTAGTTAATTAAATATTAGGGGATTAAACCCTAACCTACCCCTAAGTTTTATCTTATACCCTAACTACTATCCTATATGGATTTTAGATTTCATAAGGGAGAAAATAGATATAAATTCCATTAACCTATGAACTAGGTGAATGACCTAGATATGGACTATTAAAATCCTAAACTAATCCTAACCTAAGGAAGGGGACGCATAGACCCATGTGGATGGAAAGGATAAGGGGGGAAGGTAGGAAATTTAATGGGACAGTAAATGAAGTCCTTACATGTATAGCGCCAAGTTCGGCGAGAACAAAGAAAAGTTGGAGGCGTCCAACTAGCTTAGAAACTAAATGGAATTTATATGCAAATTTGAAATTTGGAAACTCACCAACCTGAGTCAGTGGTGGCGTGAGGAATGAGGAAAGGCAGTCCATTCAATGCATTAATTATCTTGGTCTTAGCAAGCATCTCACCTTCGAAAGAGGAAAGAGGAAAAAGGAAAATTGTTTGTTGCTGTGTGCATTTGGATTTTAGTTGCTCTGCATTTTTTTTCTCCATGGTTCTGTCGAACCAGCTGTGTTTTGATTATTATATCTGTTCTTTGGGAAAACAAAGGCTATTCTTGAGCATGTGAAAGTTAGTGACTGGTTGGAAATCCTGGCCGAGGACGTCGTGGAGAGAAACAACTCCAGTGGGCGCGGTTTTCTTCGAGCCAGAAGAAAAAAAATAACTGGCATGTTAAGCCCTTCTCCTTAAACCGTTTGCTTTTGCTTAATAGTCTCATTAAAACAACCTTGCTCTTATGATGGGGGTTTTGGTTATTTGATTTGGCTATTACATTGAGATGATTTTGAGTTGAGTCGTTTTCTTTTGCTGTACGCGGCTGAGCATTCTTGTGAAAATAAAAAGATGAGATGATTTGTATGTTTGGTTGAACTGTCCTTAAAAGAATGAACATGACTTGGGTATTCTCGGTAGTTTGAAGAAAATGATTGTTCTTCTTATTAAAATCATTAATGAATTATGTTTTCTCTTTGTTGCTTCGAAATATGAAGGTAATGGGAAAGAAGATTTTATTGCGCATTTTGGATGCGGTTTGATCTTCTAGTCTGAACTGTCATCATGAAAATGAACATGGCTTAGTGTTTATGTGCAAATGAATGAAACAAATGAGATTTGGCTTGCTATTGAGATTGTTTTGACTGTACCTTGCTTGTGCATCTATTACCCTATGTGGGTTTACATTGATAAAGGCATTGTTATGCGAATATTGTATTTTTGAGTTCAGTGTGTGGAAACATTTGGGAAAAACAAAGCTGTGGTGATATTAATAGACTATTATGTGAGTTATAATTCCTTGATGTTTTTTTTTCATTGTATAAAACACGGGTTCCCTGGGACAGTAAGGTTATTGTAGCATCTTACTTTGCTGTACTAATTTGATATGGTATTCTTCCTGCTGGTTCTTGGTATTCATATAGGACTGTTTGGAAGGAATTTTTAATCTGACGAGGAACAAAAAATCAGTCTATATAATAGACTGAGTAGAGCATGCAAATTATATTGTGTCTTGTTGAACTCAAGGATATATATATATATATATATATATATATATATATATATATATATATATATATATATATATATATATATATATATATATATAAGGATTGTGGACCTTTCATCGTTTTCATTAAGAACAGAATATGAATGGAATTATTCTTTGTTGTTGGAAAGTGAAAACTCTCATTATTAGGATGAATGTGTGACTGGTTGTAGTCGTTGTACACTCTTGCATGTTATAAAGACGTGAATGTCTGTAGAGTGAAATGTTTAAAAGGAAATGATTGCGTTATAGGTCCTTTTGGTACTAATGTTTATAGACCAGTTGCAATGAACTCTAGTCAACTTTTTGGAAAGGTAATAGTAGTTTTCAATTACTGAATATACTACTCTAAATGAATTATACTATTGGAGTATGTCTGCTCCAAATAAGAGGTATTTGGATAGACAGTAAGAAGAGGTGATATGATCTTGCTCCCTTATATTCAATTATTGATTTTTGTTTATTTCTCTTTGGACTGTTATGATTGATTGATATCACGTTTGGATTAAAAACTTCTAGTACAACTATGAGGAAAAGAAAGAGAGTGTGAATGGATAATTTGAATTAATGATCATTTTTCTTTCATACAGTTGGAAATCTATAATTGTTATGGAAGGAATTTCGTACTGCTTGGGTTAAGCATTTGTATTTAATTGTTGTTTGCTTGTTCTCCTCAGCGTTTGATTGCTTGAAATCAGATGAGTTGTATGAAGGAAGGGACAGTAATTCGGTTTAGATTTTAGTTAAGATCTATCTTTTGAATTCACAACTATTGTAAGAGAATGGAATTGATAGCATTTACGTTAGAACAACAGTTGCATAGTTGTGTTTTTAGTTCTTACAGATGTTTATAATCTGGAACTGTTGAAGGAAATTACTTCTTGTATTAATTATTTGGGAAAGAGGGCAGTAATCCTTTGTCTGATTAGGAGGGTTATTGGATGATTGAGTTGATATGATGTTCATCCTTTTTGGTATTTAATTCTTGAATGATGTTCATATTAACGTTTCATAAAAGCAAGGTTCTTTTATTGAGACAGTTAATTAAAAGCACCTCATTTTAAAGACAAGTGCTTAATATGCTCAGTTCAATGAATTGACCCATGCAAGTAATTTTGTAGATGAAACTTGAGTATAAATGAAGACATGGTTGTTTTCCGATACTTCTTTGATTAACTGAAGATGGATTGTATTGATAGCTATTACTCCTCCACGAGGAAATGAGAAAGGAAGAAGTTACTGTTATCTAAAATTCACCCCTCATGGTAATTTTGATAACATGCATCAAATTGTTCAGTCTCGAGCAATTAGATTGATTCAAGGCCCAAAATCATGTTTTCGGGGTCCCCTCGGCCTTTTTTCTAACTCCCCCATCTAAGAAGAAATCCCTATGAGTTAGAAAAAATTGAAAAAATGCAAAAATAAGGTTGCTAGATTGTTCTAAGGCATTTCGGGTCTGAAGGGTTTAGGTCGTACTAAGGTTCATCGTACCAAGCTTGGGGTTGAAAAAGTAAGAAAATCAGCTAAGTCTTTTGTCCCAGGAAGTCCACAGGATAATTGGTACGTGAGGGATGCGTGGGACGTGAAAAGGCGAAAAGGCCACAAATAGGAACAAGACACTCCATTTTGGGTGGTTCGGAGATATTTGTCCCAGGCAGTCTGGGACAGTTGGGACAAAGGTACGTGAGGGACGCATGGGATGCGAAAAGGTGAAATGGCCAAAAAGAGACAAGGAGTCCCACGGACGAATCAGAACATGCCACGTGTCAGAAGAGGAAAAGTTGGAAATTTGGCTAAATGTTTCACCAAAATCCAAAAGGAGTGTTTTGGCCCACTGCCCCGGCCAACGAATCAGGTCATGCCACGTGTCCAAGTGGTAAGAAATTTTCAACGGATAAGCCTGCGGACAAACTAGATCCTGACACGTGTCAACCAAGTGGTAGAGCATAGAAATTTTTTAAAAAATTTCCCAAAATGCAAAAAGAGGTAAAATTCAAAAAATTTCCCGCTGATCCATTTTGGGCCTGTTTTTGCCCTAAATCTTCAAATGGCCATAACTTTCAATCCAGAGCTCAGATTTTCGAGTTCTTTATATCAATGGAAAGATGGTGAATTTTTCTAATTTATTATGGGGACAATCTTGCATTTTGATTCAGTTTGGTGAGAGAAAATCAAAAAATGCCTCTGGCACTTGATAATGGCTAGAAATGACGTTTCAACAACCAGCTTTAATGCAAAATACAGTTCACCACTTTTTCTAGGGTTCTCACCTACCACCATAATGAGATGAATTAAATGCAACCTAGAAGTGGTTGGGGTAGATTTGGATTTCCTCTCTCTTCCCTCTCTCATTCTTCCTATAAATTGTAAGGAGGGGCTTCTTTCTAAAGTCAGACATTCTTGTTTTTCCCCTCCCTCCTTCTCTTCGGCAGGTGAATTTGTGGAGTTTGAACCTCCCATTTAAAAATGTAATGAAAATTTTCCTCTTGGAATTTTGCAATGTATTGTATCAATATTTGGATCAAGTAATGCATGTCTGTGGATGATTCTCAACCCTCTCTGTGTTCATTTGCATCCTCTTGATCTTTCACTACAAATTTTGTTATCTGTGCATGATCTTGCATCACATTTTAATGGTTTGTGTTTATTGGCAAGATAGGTGTTCTTCATTCCTCGGTGCATCACCTCTATTAGCTTAGGTTTATTTTTATGCACCTTCTTACCCTATCTCCTTGGCAAGTTAGATTAGATTTTGAGTAAACCCTCTGCAATTTTTCATGTGCATCTGAATAGAGGAATAGGAACCAACATTCTCTGGAGATTCCTTTCTCATTTTTACAAGTCCCACACTTGGAGAAAGGATTCAATGTTGTGTAATCACACTAGATGCTAGTATGATCAACCTTGAAATTTGATCAACATCCAGGGGTGCTGTTGATTTGCACTAATAGTTTTGGCACTCCGGGCGGCATCTGCTACAATTTTCTTGCTTAAAAGAGCTATAAATTGCACATATGGCAACTCCAAGGGGAAGAATCAGCTAGTTTTAGCAGTGTAGACCTGAAAACTCATAAGAAGAATCAACACAAGGTCAAGAGATGGAGAGGAAGAGGTGTTGTTTGAATATTTGCAGTTATCTCCAAGAATAAGGCAAAGTGGGAGGAGAATTCAAAGGTCTCCTTCTCCACCAAATAGAACCTTGTCAACACCTCCACCTGGTAGGCCTTTCATCCAATCAACAAGGGTTCTTAGGCCAATCAGAATGGCGCAACCACTGAATCCATATGTCAATTTCACTGGCAGCAGCCCACTTGCTCTCAATGCACAACATCCAATCCCAGTTGCAACATTGAAGAACATTCCATACTTCACTGGAGAGAACCAGACTACTCCTGGTGATCATGTTAAAGACATTGCCAACCTTTGTGTAATTCATGAAATCAATGAGATGCAAGTTACTATCAAATTACTGGCATCCTCATTCAAGGGGAAAGCTTTACAATGGTTCAGGAGCCTTGTCTCAGGTTCTATTCAAAATTGGAACCAACTATGTATAGCCCTCCATGAGAAGTTTGGGGAAAAGAAAGATAACTTGTCCCTTTTGGAGTAGCTGACAACTATCGAAAGAGCTCCCAATGAGCAGCTGACTGATTTTAATTTCAGATTTCAAAGGACTTGAGAGAGGATTCTAGTGGCAGTAAGGCCAATGGAAAAAGGTGCTTTTCTATATTACCTTAAAGCCTAAATTCTGATATTTCTATGTTGATTCAGTACATGGGAGGCATAACTATCCCTATGGCTTATAGCATTGCCATTAGGGCTGAAAATTGTTTGATTCAAGCTGGAAAGCTAGCTCCTAGGCCTCCAATGCCATTATATCCAAGTTTAGAGAGCCCAAGTACTAGTCAAGCACCTGTCTTAGCTTCTATTCCCACTCCTAGAAATCAGAGTTCAAATGAAGCTTCTACTTCATCTCCAAGTGCCTCAAACGAGCTTCAAGAAGTCATGAAGCAATTACAAAATTTAGGCAATGAGCTGGTTACTCTCAAGAGGCAACAAGCCCAAAGTTTTAGACCTTCCTTCCAGCCTCAAGATCAGCCTAACAGGTAGCCATATCAACCTCATAGACCACCCAATCCAGCTACAAATTTGAATCAAGCAAGGCCTCTTACCAACAGACCATTTCAGCCCTATAATCAAAATGCTATATCTGCCTCTAAGGCATTGGTGCCAACACAAAACAACGTTACTCAGGAGTATGATTGGTGTTTTCCATGCAATGAACCTCACAACCAATCTATGTGCTTCAACAGTGCCTTAAATCAAGCATTTATGGTGACAACTACTGGTGTGGAGGATGAGGGCAGTCAAGGAAACAACCAACAACAAGAAACATTCAAGCATTAATTAGCTCCAAATGACACCACACTTGTGAACTGGCAGGAAGAGGATTTCTGTGGTATGAATCAGGTACCCTCTCAAAGTGTTGCAGCCAACATAAGATCAAAAAGGAGAAATTTGGGTGAAGGATAGCCATTGGCTCCAAGTAATCCACAACCTTCTACCACTCCAAAAGCTTTTGGCAAACCAAATGTAGTACCAACCATGCAAGGAGCACCCAAACTAGCTCCTAAACCAACTCAAATACAAGTTGTTACTGCCCACATGCAAGGGATGAATATGCAAACCAAGGGACAACAAAGAGATCCTTCATCACCATTTAGTATCATTGATCAGATGAAGAAGACAAATGTAAATATATCAATGTGGGAATCCCTATCTATCCCAGGCCAGAGAGATTTACTACAATTTGCCATGAAGGACTGGTCAACTTTGAATTAGCAAGTCCAAATGCAAGAGAAGGTGCTCACAAATGCTACCCAGCCTGAAGGGAATCATGGAGGATAGCAAGGTAAAATGTTGAATCCCTCTCCTTTTTATGTCTCATTAATCATTGGAAACCAATTGGTGCACAATTGCATGATTGATTCCGGGGCAAGTAGCTTAGTGATGCCCAAGTAAATAGCTGATCATCTAGGACTTCAATATGAAACAATATCCAAAGGGGTAGTGCAGTTGGATGGGACAACAGTAATGACAGTTGGGTTCATTAGAAACTTGAGTCTTACCTTGCATGCATGTCCAAATGTTGTTGTTTTACAAGATGTATAAGTTATAGACCTTCCACCACTTTTTGCCCTATGTTTGTCAAGAGATTTCACAGCCAAGATTGGAGGATATTTGTCTGCTGATTGGTCACACATGCTGTTCAGAACGAGGTATGGAACAAAAGCTACAATCAGGTCTGAACCTATTGAAAAATTCCACATTGAGCCCTACACTCCAAGTCAGATCAATGCCAATTGTTCGGCATTTGAACAAGAAGATCACCCAAGCACTGATGAAGCTGATACCAAGGTCGGAAGCATCCAAGATTTAACTCTTAATGAATGGGCAAACAAGGTGCATGCTTTTGATCCTTATCAAGAAGTAGAAGAATCTGAGCTAGGAGTCTATTGCATACATGAAGAAGATTAGCCCATTCCTAGCATCACCAAGCTAGACCACAAGTATGAAAATGAGGTATGGTAGTTGTTTTCTGATGGATCAAGGAGTAGACAAGGTGCGGGAGGTGGAGCCATGTTGGTTTCACCTCAAGGAGTAAAGTACTATTCAGCTTTTAGATTTCAGTTTGCATGCTCCAATAACACTGCTGAATATGAAGCCTTGGGCAAGGGATGCATTGGGCAATAAAGAAAGGGATAAAGAATTTGCAAGTCTTTGGTGATAGTGAATTGATTGTAAATTAGGTCAAAAGGCAGCATGCTACCAAGAATGATCTACTCAAGTGTTACAAGAATAGGGTGTGGGACCTCATTGAATATTTTGAGGGCTTTGGCATCAAATTAGTCCCTAGGAAGGAGAACCAAGCTGCTGACAGGCTTGCAATAGTTGGGGTAGCCTTTGATAGTGTGGAAAACATTCAAAGGACAAGGTACAACCAAACATCCATGTGATTGTGAGGCCTTCGGTGCCAGATAACAATGTAAGCTGGCAAGTGTTTGAGAATGACCAGCAAATCATCCATTTCTTGCAATAAGAAGCTGAATTCTTAGCCAAAAATCAAGAAAATTTAGAGCAGCAGTATGGTGACCAAGTGGTACAGCTGAGAACTAACAAGCTACCCAAGGGACTTATCAATTTGGAGTCCATTTTCAATCCCAATGACCAGTTTAGGAAAGAGAAAGCAAACATTCAGGTCAAGAGAGAAGATTCAGTATCCATCTTGGTGGAAGAGAACAAACCATTACAAATTGGAAAGATGACAACTAAACAAGAAAAGTATTAGTTCATACAGTTGTGTCAAGAGTTCCCTGATGTGTTTGCTTGGAGCTACGAAGACTTGAAAGGTTTCAATCCCGAGTTATCTCAACACACCATTGAGTTGGATCCAAATACTAAGCCCATCAGGTAGAAACAAAGGCCAGTCAATCCACACATGGAGCCTCTCATGAGGAAGGAATTGAACAAGTTGATTGAGTCAAGAACCATATTCCCAGTCAAGCATTCTAGTTCAACTTAGTTCCAGTCAGAAAGAAGAGTGGAGAGATCAGATTGTGTGTTGACTTCAGAGACTTGAATAGAGCATCTCTCAATGACCATTACCCACTCCCTTCTATGGAGCAAATTTTTCAAGTTGTGACTGGCTCCGAGAGGTTTTCACTACTTGATGGCTACTCGGGCTACAATCAGATTATGGTTAAGGAAGAAGATCAGTTCAAGATAGCCTTCATAACCAAATGGGGAACTTATGCATACAATAAAATGCCATTTGGGTTGTCCAACTCTGGAGCTACCTTCCAAAGAGCAATGGACATGGCGTTCAAATGTTTGATTAACAATGTGGTGCTGATATACCTTGATGATATCACTGTTTTTTCAAAGAATGTAGTAGACCACCTCTCTCATTTGAGACAAGTCTTCCAAAGGTGCAGGAGATTTGGTGTGTCTTTGAATCCTTAAAAGTGTATCTTCCTAGCACATGAAGGAAAGCTCCTTGGACATATTGTTTCCAAAGAAGGATTAGTAATTGATCCAGAGAGGGTTGAAGCCATAAGAGCACTATCATTGCCAAGCCACAAGAAGGCCCTTCAGAGTTTCTTGGGGAGAATAAACTATGTTTGGAGGTTTGTCCCAGATTTTACAGCCCTTGTCAAACCTATCACCAAAATGTTGAAGAAAATCATGGCTTACAAGTGGACAGTAGAAGGTAAGGAGGGTTTTGAAGTAATCAAAGAAGCCATCTCCCAAGCACTAACTCTCTTCAACCCGGATTTCTCCAAGGATTTCATCCTCTATGCATTTGGAGGTAATGATACTATTTCTGCCATTTTGGTGCAGCAGAACAAGGACAATGATGAACAGCTAATTACTTTCTTCAGCCAAATCCTAGAGGACTATGAGGTGAGATATTCTTTTATTGAGAAGCATGTACTTGTAATAATTAGAAGCTTGAAGAAATTCAAGCATCTAGTCTCAAACAACAAAGTTTAGTTGTTGGTCTCTCATGCAGGAGTAAAGGACTTCCTCCTCAAAAAGGATTTGAATGAGAAAAGAGCAGGTTGGATCACTCATGTCATGGAGTATGACATTGAGATCAAGGTCACCAAGCTGGTAAGAGGAAAAGGATTGTGTGAGCAGCTAATTCTGGGCAAGCAAAAGGGAGTATGCAATGAAGAAGAGATTGTTTTGATAGTTCAAGACAACCATGTGCAAGGTAGCACTCAAGAAGAGGATAATGATGTCCCCACTCCTTGCTGGACACAAGGTATAATGCACTTCCTAAGCACGGGCCTATGCCCTCTAGAGATGAACAAGACCCAAAGAAGACACTTCAGATTGCAGGCTGTCCCATATGCCATAGTAGATGGTGTTTTGTTCAAGAAAGATGTGAATGGAGTACTGCTGAGATGCATTGGTACAAATCAAATTCATAGGGTGTCGGAAGAGTTCCATGGTGGACCAGCTGGTGGTCATTTTACACCAAGAGTGAAAGCCCTAAAACTCATGAAGGCTATTTATTATTGGCCCAAGATTTTCAGTGATTGCTTCACGTGGATCAAAAGGTGCAAGAATTGTGCATTCTTCACAGGTAAAGAGAGGCTTGCTACCCTCCCATTGCATCTAATTTCAGTTGACCAGCCATTCATGCAATGGGGTTTAGATTTCATTGGAATCATTAATCCCAATTCAAGCCAAGGGCATAAGTGGATTTTGACAGCCACAGACTACTTCACCAAATGGACCGAAGCAATAGCACTCAATGAAGCAAATGAGTCTAGCATCTTAGACTTCTATGAGGGGATAGTAACCAGATTTTGCATACCTGCTACAATAATCTCAGATAATGCATTAGCATTCATTGGATCTAAGGTGACTGAGTGGGCTGTCAAGAATGGGATCTACCTAATTACTTCATCAAATTACTACCCTCAGGGTAATGTCCAGGCTGAATTGACAAACAAGAACTTTTTGAGGATCATTAGGAGGACTCTTGATGAGAATTAGAGGTCTTGGCATACCAAACTGAAATCAGCCTTATGGGCTGATAGGATAACTCCCTAGAGATCCACAGGTAACTCTCCGTTCAGGCTTGTTTATGGAAGAGAGGCAATCTTGCCCATGTCACTTGAGTTTCCAACATTGGAACTCCTGAAGCAGTTAGAGTTGCTAGAGTTTGGGCCCATGGAGGTGAGATATACAAAGTTGATGGAGCTCCAAGAGATCAGAGATCAGGCATCCCAAGCAATGGAGAAGGATCAAACTTTGATCAAGAAGACCTTTGATAGGAAGGCCAAGAGTAGATCTTTCCAAGTTGGAGATCTAGTGTTAAAATGGGATGCGGATAGAGAAAAACCGGGAAGGCATTCAAAATTTGATGCCATTTAGAGTGGCCCATACATGGTCACAAAGTGTAAGGACAACAATGCCTTCCAATTGTCTTCATTGGATGGCGAAGAACTGCAGATTCCAGTCAATGGAATCTATCTAAAGCATTTCTACTAAAGGAAAATTCTCCACCTTGTAAATACTAGCTTAGGTTTTCATTCCTCCAAGTGCTTGTGCACATTGTTTTGTAGTGGGTTGTTTTGATTTCCCTAAGTGCTTTGACACAGGCTTGCTGTCCCTAGGAATGTGTTTGCAGACCTTGCTCTATCAGGTGATATTCCATCTTCCTCCTTGCAACGTTCTAGTCAGTTAGGGTATTAGATAGAAAATCAGGTGACTCCATGCCCAATGAATGCTTCAGACAACTGGTAACTTCATCCAGCAGGCAGATGACCCCGCTAAGTCACCAAAATTGTTATCCAAAATTCACCCCTCAAGGTAATTTTGATAACATGCATCAAATTGTTCAGTCCCAAGCAAGTAGATTGATTCAAGGCCCAAAATCATGTTTTCGTGGTCCCCTCGGCCTTTTTTCTAACTCCCCCATCCAAGAAGAAATCCCAACGAGTTAGAAAAAATGGAAAAAATGAAAAAATAAGGTTGCAGGATTGTTCTAAGGTATTTCAGGTCTGAAGGGTTCGGGTCGTACTAAGGTTTGTCGTACCAAGCTTGGGGCCGAAAAAGCAAGAAAATTGGCTAAGTCTTCTATCCCAGGAAGTCCGCGGGACAATTGGTACGTGAGGGACGCAAAAAGGTGAAAAGGCCACAAACAGGAATAAGACAGTCCATTTCGGGCGGTTCGGAGATATTTGTCTTAGGCAGTCTGGGACAGTTGGGACAAAGGTATGCGAGGGACGCATGGGACATGAAAAGGAGAAATGGCTAAAAAGGAGGCCTGCGGATGAATTATAATGTGCCACGTGTCAGAAGAGGAAAAGTTGGAAATTTGGCTAAGTGTTTCACCAAAATCCAAAAGGAGTGTTTTGGCCCGCTGCCCTGGCCAACGAATCAGGTCATGCCACGTGTCCAAGTGGTAAGAAATTTTCAATGGATAAGCCTGCAGACAAATCAAATCCTGACACGTGTCAACCAAGTGGCAGAGCGTAGAATTTTTTTTAAAAATTTCCCAAAATGCAAAAAGAGGTAAAATTCAAAATTTTTCCCGCCGATCCGTTTTGGGCCTGTTTTTGCCCTAAATCTTCAAATGGCCATAACTTTCAATCCAGAGCTCAGATTTTCGAGTTCTTTATATCAATGGAAATATGGTGAATTTTTCTACATTATTCTGGGGACAATCTTGTATTTTGATTCAATTTGGTGAGAGAAAATCAAAAAATGCCTCTGGCACGTGATAATGGCTAGAAATGACGTTTCAACAACTAGCTTTAATGCAAAATACAATTCACCACTTTTTCTAGGGTTCTCACCTACTGCCATAATGAGATGAATTAAATGAAACCTAGAAGTGGTTGGGGTAGATTTGGATTTCCTCTCTCTTCCCTCTCTCATTCTTCCTATAAATTGTAAGGAGGGGCTTCTTTCTAAAGTCAGACATTCTTGTTTTGCCCCTCCCTCCTCTTCGGCAGGTGAATTTGTGGAGTTCGAACCTCCCATTTAAAACTGTAATGAAACTTTACCTCTTGGAATTTTGCAGTGTATTGTATCAATCTTTGGATCAAGTAATGCATGTTTTTGGATGATTCTCAACCCTCTCTGTGTTCATTTGCATCCTCCTGATCTTTCACTACAAATTTTGTTATCTATGCATGATCTTGCATCACATTTTAATGGTTTGTGTTTATTGGAAAGATAGGTGTTCTTCATTCCTCGGTGCATCACCTCTGTTAGCTTAGGTTTATTTTTATGCATCTTCTTACCCTTTCTCCTTGGCAAGTTAGATTAGATTTTGAGTAAACCCTTTGCAATTTTTCGTGTGCATCTGAACAGAGGAATAGGAACCAGCCTTCTCTGGAGATTCCTTCCTCATTTTTGTAAGTCCCACACTTGGAGAAAGGATTAAATGTTTTGCAATCACACTAGATGCTAGTATGATCAACCTAGAAATCTGATCAACATCCAGGGGTGCTGCCGATTTGCACTAACAGTTACATTCTTCTATCTTTATGAGTTGTAATGTTGTTTGATATAAACAAAGCCCAGTCGTTTGGACTGGAAAATGTAAAGATTGTAAATATGATGGATGAATACAAGTAAAAGTGTGATATTTTCAATAACTTTATCAGTTTGATATTGTTGAATAAGTTTGAGAATATAACATTATTCCTTGACTTGGAATTATTCAATGTTAATGGATGAATTTAAAAGGAAATAACATCTATTCTTTACTTGAATGCAACTCTTACGTTGAAATGTACAATTAGTTCATACTTGGGTTAAGATGAATTTTGAATTGACATTAAAAATATTTAAATAAACACGAAATCCTAATTAGAAGGTATTCGGGATTAGTTTGAAATCTAAGGGATATCAAATAACTTAGGGGCAGCCGAACCTTGTATTCGGACTCTGTTAAAAGCCTCGAATGTTTAAATTCAGAAAATAAAGATATGGGAAATCATATCTATTGTTAACAGACCTTAACTAAGTAAGGTTAAGGAGGATAAATGAATAAATTCATTTAGAATTAGACCTCGTTTAAATGACGTCTAATAAGATGGAATTCTGAATTTGTTTACAGTTGTGGAAAACTTGGTTAAGATTAATAGGTTAAACTTATTAAGTTTATCGATAATGGACTGATTAGTCCAAAGATTAAGAAAGGAACCAAGAAGTGAATATACAACCCTTCGGTATGAAGGAGGAGATGCGTATTAAGCTAGAAGATGGATTAAGTCTCTCTTAGCTACATACAACTGTAACAAGAACAAGGATAAAGGATCAGTATGGCTGCTGAAAGTTGATCTTAAAAACTAAGATTATAACCAAATCACAATTGAGTTGGATGTGTACCCTCAATGAGAGGATTCCGTAGGACATTGACATACGCCAGCTACAATATGGTGTCTTTGTGAAGGTGGGGCCTTCATGACGACACAATGTTATAGCTGACATATTACAATGCCCTCCCGAATTAAATCATGAAGTTTACATAAGCTGGATAAATGAGTTCTTGGCTGGGGATAGGAATGTGACCACGTATACGGAGTAACTCAAGAGGACTAAAGGTAACTAGACACACGGAGTCTTCTAGGAATGACACCGTATGTCTGCGTATTTTTAGTTACCATGAGTAACTTCCTATACTCGTTCATATTACTAGTTGGGGTTAGAGTTTGACCTTAAATGGAAGGACTGGTAGAGACCAGGAAAGACCATTCTAGATAAAAGATGAAGTGAGGTGAAGGACGTATTCCATTGGTGTGTATCACATCTAGGAATATGATCATGTAAAGCATGTGAAAATATTTGGCCAAAGTATCGTAAGTGCTGGTTGCATTGTCCTAATCACCTAGTTTAAGATGCAGGATGTCAGATGAATATCAGTAATAGATATTCAAATAGGATTCTTAAATGGATCACTTCGATAACCAGAAACGGTAAAAGAACCCTGTATATTCATTATAATATGCATGAATTAACATGAAGGATCGGTAAGTCACCGAGTCATGAAATGAGAGATCGCTGAAACTCCAAGCCATAAAGTGGGAGGTCAGTAGTTCTTCGAGTAATTTACAGTAGTATATGGTACCTGTTATATGATTGAATGACACTGAATGTGTGTTCCATATTGTGTTTGGGTGGAAGACCTGGTAATTCCTCCATAAATACATCACTGAAATTCCTTAATAATGGATATCTTTCCATGAAATCATTATCCTTCTCAGCATTTTCTGTCATTTTTACTGCATACAAGGTGCAACCTCTATTTTTATCCCTTTTTAGTTTCATAGTTGTTAGTTTCCCGATTGCAACTTCATGCTTTACACCTTGAATGACTGCTGCTTTTTGTAGGTCATCAAAACAACAAATTTTTTTTTCACACCAAACCTTTTCCAAGGCCCCCTTTTGGGTGTGAGAGATGAAGAAGAATTGGGAATCTTCTTCCTTATCTCTTCCCTATGAGTAGAAATTGCTCTCAATTTCTGTTCCTGTCTTATTTCCTTTTCGACAACTCCTTCCATGGTGGTTGGACCGTGGACATCCACTTCACCACCAATGATGGGATTTAGTCCCATTATGAACTTTTGTATTCTAAAATTCTCGTCAGCTTGGTACTGCGGCACATACTTAAGGATTTTAGTAAACCCTTCCCAGTATTCTGTCACCGGCATCCTTCCTTGCGACCAGTTCTGAAATTTAGTCATTTTCCTATCAAAATAGAGTTGAGGCAGCAACCGTTACCTAAATTACCCCTTAAATTGATCCCAAGTTATGTCTGATTCGACAATATTCAACTCAACCTTACGGTTGTCCCACCATGATAATGCTTCATGAGAAAGCTGATATGCTCCCCATATTGCTTTGGTCTCCTCGGAGAAGTTTCTTATTGCAAAGTACTTCTCCATTTCACTGAGCCAATTCTCAGCTCCATCCACAAGGTTTGTTGCATCAAACTTTGGAGGACTTATTCTCTTTATGTCATTTGTAAGTTCAACTACTAATCTTGCCCTTTTATTTTCAGGATGATTAGGAGCATTCACATTACTATTATTAACACCCGGATTCCCTCCATTGGTGTTGTCCACAGGAGGTGGCTGATCATTTATATCAGCTTCTTCTTCCTCCTCTTCATTTCCCATTGACTTATGTTCCAAAATAGTCAAACAATCTCTCGTGTCTAATAGGGCAGCAAGAATTTCATCCAGCTTTTGAGCAGTAGCTGCTTCTCCACCCGGTAACGGGTTGTTCGCAGCATTTCTTCTTGTTCTGACCATTTTCTGTTCAATAAGAAAATGTAAACCTTATTAAATGGACTCATTAGGTCCAAGAGCTGCAACCTTCAACTCTGATACCAAGATGTAACATCCCCATTTTAAGATATTGGAACAAGGGAATTTTTTTTTAATACAACGTTCCCTGTTATGAATTATATAATTCAAACACACGTTCAAGTTTTAATAATTGTTCTCTGTCCAATTAATGCAGTTTAGATCACATAATTTCCTTTTAAAACTAATGTTCTCTATTCACATATTTGTAATATGGAACACACATTCAGTGCCATTCAATCATATAACAGATACCATATGCTGTTGTAAATGACTCGAAGAACTACCGACCTCCCACTTTATGGCTCGGAGTTTCAGTGATCTCTCATTTCATGACTCGGTGAATTACCGATCCTTCATGTTAATTCATGTATAGTATAATGAATATACAGGGTTCTTTTACCATTTCTGGTTATCGAAGTGATCCATTTAAGAAGCCTATCAGAATATCTATTACTAATATTCATCAGACATCCTGCATCGTAAACTAGGTAATTAGGACAATGCAACCAGCACTTGTGATACTTTGACCAAATATTTTCACATGCTTTGCATGATCATATTCCTAGATGTGATACACACCAATGGAATATATCCTTCACCTCACTTCGTCTGTTATCTAGAATGGTCTTTCCTGGTCTCTACCAGTCCTTCCATTTAAGGTCAAACTCTAACCTCAACTAGCAATATGAACGAGTATAGGAAGTTACTCATGGTAACTAAATATACGCAAACATACGGTGTCGTTCCTAGACGACTCCATGTGTCTAGTTACCTTTAGTCCTCCGGAGTCACTCCATATACATGATCACATTTCTATCCCCAGCTAATAACTTATTATCCAGCTTATGTAAACTTGATGATTTAATTCGGAAGGGCATTGTAATATGTCAGCTATAACATTGTGTCGTCATGTAGGCCCCCGCCTTCACGAAGACACCATATTGTAGCTAGCGTATGTCAATGTCCTACAGAATCCTCTCATCGAGGGTACACATCTAGCTCAATTGTGATCTGGTTATAATATTAGTATTTAAGATCAACTTTAAGCAACCATGCTGATCCTTTATCCTTATTCTTGTTATAGTTATATGTAGCTAAGAGAGACTTAATCTGTCTTCTATATTAATACGCATCTCCTCCTTCATACCGAAGGGTTT
Source organism: Taxus chinensis (assembly GCA_019776745.2). Lineage (NCBI taxonomy): Eukaryota > Viridiplantae > Streptophyta > Pinopsida > Cupressales > Taxaceae > Taxus > Taxus chinensis. The sequence goes on along the minus strand of CM034154.1, from coordinate 380,779,577 downwards.
CATATTCACTTCTTGGTTCCTTTCTTATTCTTTGGACTAATCAGTCCATTATCGATAAACATAATAAGTTTAACCTATTAAACTTAACCAAGTTTTTCCACAACTGTAAACAAATTCAGAATTCCATCTTATTAGACGTCATTTAAACGAGGTCTAATTATAAATGAATTTATTCATTTATCCTTCTTTCCCTTACTTAGTTAAGGTCTGTTAACAATAGATATGATTTCTCATATCTTTATTCTCTGAATTTAAACATTCGAGGCTATTAACGGAGTCCGAATACAAGGTTTGGCTGACCCTAAGTAATTTGATACCCCTTATCTTTCAAACTAATCCCAAATACCTTCCAATTAGGATTTCGTGTTTATCTAAATCATTTTAATGTCAATTCAAAATTCATCTTAACCCAAGTATGAACTAATTGCACATTTCAACGTAAAAGTTGCTTTCAGGTAAAGAATAGATGTTATTTCCTTTTAAATTTATCCATTAACATTTGAATAATTCCAAGTCAAGGAATAATGTTATATTTTCAAAATTATTCAACAATATCAAACTTGTATTCATCCATCAGATTTACAATCTATACATTTTCCAGTCCAAACGACTGGACTTTGATTATATCAAACAACATTACAACTCATAAAGATAGAAAAATGTAACTTCTTCCTTTCTCATTTCCTCATGGAGGAGTAATAGCTATCAATACAATCCATCTTCAGTTATTCAAATAAGTATCGGAAAACAACCATGTCTTCATTTATACTCAAGTTTCATCTGCAAAATTACTTACACAGGTCAGTTCATTGAACTGAGCATATTAAGCACTTATCTTTAAAATGAGGTGCTTTTAATTAACTGTCTCAATAAAAGAACCCTGCTTTTATGAAACGTTAATATGAACATCATTCAAGAATTAAATACCGAAAAGGATGAACAGTATATCAACTCAATCATCTAATAACCCTCCTAATCATATAAAGGATTACTGCCCTCTTTCCCAAATAATTATTACAAGAAGTAATTTCCTTCAACAGTTTCAGATTACAAACATCTGTAGGAACTAAAAACACAACTATGCAACTGCTGTTCTAACATAAATGCTATCAATTCCATTCTCTTACAATAGTTGTGAATTCAAAAGATAGATCTTAACTAAAATTTAAACTGAATTATTGTCGCTTCCTTCATACAACTCATCTGATTTCAAGAAATCAAATGCTAAAGAGAACAAACAAATAGCAATTAAATACCAATGCTTAACCCAAGTAGTACGAAATTCATTCCATAACAATTATAAATTTCCAATTGTATGAGAGAAAAATGATCATTAATTCAAATTATCCATTCACACTCTCTTTCTTTTCCTCATAGTTGTACTAGAATTTTTTAATCCAAATGTGATATCAATCAATGATAACATTCCAAAGAGAAATAAACAAAAATCAATAATCAAATATAAGGGAGCAAGATCATATCACCTCTTCTTACTGTCTATCCAAATACCTCTTATTTAGAGCAGACATATTCCAATAGTATAATTCATTCAGAGTAGTATATTCAGTAATTGAAAACTACTATTACCTTTCCAAAAAGTTGACCAGAGTTCATTGCAACTGGTCTATAAACATTAGTACCAAAAGGACCTATAACGCAATCATTTCCTTTTAAACATTTCGCTCTATAGACATTCACGTCCTTATAACATGCAAGACTGTATACTGACTACAACCAGTCACACTTTCATCCTAATGATGAGAGTTTTCACTTTCCAACAACAAAGAATAATTCCATTCATATTCTATTCTTAATGAAAAGGATGAAAGGTCCACAATCCTTAAAAATTTATAAATATATATATCCTTGAGTTCAGCAAGACACAATATAATTTGCATGCTCTACTCAGTCTATTATATAGACTGATTTTATGTTCCTCGTCAAATTAAAACTTCCTTACAAACAGTCCTTTATGAATACCAAGAACCAATAGGTAGAATACGATATCAAATTAGTACAAAAAAGTAAGATGCTACAATAATCTTACTGTCCCAGGGAAACCGTGTTTTATGCAATAAGAAAAAACATCAAGGAATTATAACTCACATAATAGTCTATTAATATCACCACAGCTTTGTTTTTCCCAAATGTTTCCACACACTGAACACAGAAATACAATATTCACATAACAATGCCTTTATCAATGCAAACCCGCATAGGGTAATAGATGCGTAAGCAAGGTACAGTCAAAACAATCTCAACAGAAAGCCAAATCTCATTTGTTTCATTCATTTGCACAGAAATACTAAGCCATGTTCGTTTTCATGATGATAGTTCAGACTAGAAAATCAAACCGCATCCAAAATGCACAATAAAATCCTCTTTCCCATTACCTTCAGATTTTGAAGCAGCAAAGAGAAAACATAATTCATTAATGATTTCAATAAGAAGAACAATCATTTTCTTCAAACACCCGAGGAAATACCCAAATCGTGTTCATTGTTTTAGGACAGTTCAAACTAGACATACAAATCAATCTCATCTTTTCATTTTCACAAGAATGCTTAGAAATCAGAAGTGATATTTATTTAGCTAATGTATTTATTAGCACAACCCCAAATGGTAATAAAGCAAATACCCAACACTACCGAAACAAACCACACACCAAGGACAGTGTATTCAACTTAATCATTATGCAAAGAATGCTCAAGCCGCGTACAACAAAAGAAAATGACTCAACTCAAAATCATCTCAATGTAACAGCCAATCAAATAACCAAAACCCCCATCATAAGAGCAGGGTTGTTTAATGAGACTATAAGAAAAAGCAAGCAGTTTAAGGAGAAGGGCTTAACAGGCATGTTAAGTTTTTTTCTTGTGCTCAAGAAAAACCATGCCCATGGAGTTGTTTTCTCTCCACGACAGTCCTCGGCCAAGATTTCCAACTAGTACCTACTTCCACAGCTCAAGAAGTAGCCTTTGTTTTCCAAAGAATAGAGATAATAGTCAAAACACAGCTGGTTCGACAGAACCATGGAGAAAAAAATGCAGAGCAACTTAAATCCAAATGCACACAGCAACAAACAATTTTCATTTTTCCTCTATCCTCTTTCCAAGGTGAGATGCTCGCTAAGACCAAGATAATTAATACATTGAATGCACTGCCTTTCCTCATTCCTCACGCCACCACCAACTCGGGTTGGTGAGTTTCCAAATTTCAAATTTGCATATAAATTCCATTTAGTTTCTAAGCTAGTTGGAAACCTCCAACTTTTCTTTGTTCCTGTCAAACTTGGCGCTGTACATGTAAGGACTTCATTTACTGTCCCATTAAATTTCCTACCTTCCCCCCTTATCCTTTCCATCCACATGGGTCTATGCATCCCCTTCCTTATGTTAGGATTAGTTTAGGATTTTAATAGTCCATATCTAGGTCATTCACCTAGTTCATAGGTTAATGGAATTTATATCTATTTGTCCTCCCTTATGAAATCTAAAATCCATATAGGATAGTAGTTAGGGTATAAGATAAAACTTAGGGGTAGCTTAGGGTTTAATCCCCTAATATTTAATTAACTAGTTTCCATATCAAGTCTTTCCACTTGATAGTCATATTCAACATTAAGCAGGACATTTCGTCCTAAGTTCCACATACCTGTGCCACTTGCATCCAGGCCCTTATCGTCTTACGCTATCTAGCGTTACAATGGTGTGTGGTTCGAGAATCGAACCTTTTTCATTGGCATCTACGTACCAAATATTCATACCTGAAATCAAGTGCTGCAACATTTATATCAACCTTCAGTCTGGTTAAAAGTAAATCGACAAAGCGATCATAAGAAGGCCACAACATACCTTGGATCAATGGAATTGATTCAAGGTGTGTTGTCAATTAGCGAATAGAGTTCATCAAGCATACGAAATTTTTTGTCTCATTAGCAATCACACAATCAATACTAACTTCTATCCCAATATAAGTTCAACAAGTAAACTGACTCTTCTGTGTAGTTGGCAGCAGGATTTCTTCCGATTTGAACCAGTAGCTGCTTCTCCTTCCGGTAACAGGTTGTTCGCCACATTTCGTCTTGTTGCTGACATTTCTGTTCAATAAGAAAATGTAACCTTATTAAATTGCTGGACCATTAGGTCCAAGAGCTGCAACACTTCGCTCAATGCCAAGATTGTAACATCCCATTTTAGATACGGAACCAAGGGAAGTTTATTTTATTTTTCTACAATGTTCCCTGTTATGAATTATATAATTCAAACACAGATCAAGTTTTAATAATTGTTCTTTGTCCAATTAATGCCAATTGGATCACAAAATTTCCTTTTAAAAACTAATTTCTTTGTTCACATTATTTGCAATATGGAACATGCATAAGTGGCCATTTCCATCATATAACAGATTACCAATGCCTACTGTAAAAGGATCGAAGAACATCGACCTCCCACTCTATTGTCAGAGTTTCAGCAACTATTCATCATGACTCGGCGACTTACCGATCCTTCCGGTTAATTCATGCATAGTAAATGAATATAAGGGTTTCTTTTACATTTAGTTAGCAAGATGATCCATTAAGAATCTATTTGAATATCTGTACTGTATTCATCTGGACATCCTGCATCTTTTAAACTTAGGCGATAGGACAACGCAACAAGCCACTTGGATGATTTGACAAATAGGGTCAATGCTTTCATGATTCATATTCTAGATGTCGATACAACCCAAGGGAATACGTCCGTACCTCACTTCGTCTGTTATCTAGAATGGTCTTTCCTAGTTTACCAGTCCTTCATTTAAGGTCAAAACCTAAACCTCAATAGCAATATGAAAGAGTATAGGACGTTACTCATGGTAACTAAAAGGATTACCAAGACATACGGTGTCATTCCTAGGGACGGGACTCTATGTGTCTAGGTACCTTTAGTCCTCTGGAGTCCTTGTATACGTGATACATTTTATCCCCCAGCCAAGAACTTGTTATCCAGCTTATGTAACTGATGATTTCATTCGGAAGGCATTGTAATATGTCAGCCTATAACCTTGGGTAGTCATGAAGGCCCCCTTCATGAAGACAACCATATTGTAGCTGGCATTATGTCAAATGTCCTATAGAATCCTATCCCGAGGGACAATCCAGCCTCCATTGTTGATTGGTTAAATCTTAGTCTTAAGTCAACTTTGAGCAGCCATGCTAATCTTTTCCTTGTTCTGTACAGTTGTATGTAGTAAGAGAACTTAACCCTTTCTAGCTTATACTACACATCTCCTCCTTCATACCGAAGGGTTGCAATTCACTTCTTGGTTCCTTTCTATTCTTGGGGAATAATCAGTCCATTATCCGATAAACCTAATAAGTGTAACCTATTCAACTTAACCAAGTTTGTCCACAACTGTTCACAAATTCAAATTCCATTCCTTGACTCTTTAAACGAGGTCTAATTCTAAGTGAATTTATTCATTATCCTCAACCTATTAGTTAAGGTATGTTAACATAGATATGATTTCCCAATATTTAATTTTCTGAATTTAAACATTCGGGTAGTAACGGAGTCCGGATACAAGGTTGGCTGACCAGGAAGTATGTGATATCCCTAGCTTTCAAATAATCCCGACTGCTTCCAATTAGGATTTTCATATTATATAAATCTTTTATGTCAATTAAAAATTACTCTTAACCAAGTATGAACTAATTACACATTTTCACGTAAATTGGCATTCAGGGTAAAGAATAGATGTTATTCCTTTTATTTAAATTAATCAATAACATTTGAATAATTCAAAGTCAAGGAATAATGTTATATCTCAAACTTATTCAACAATATCAAACGATTAAAGTTATTAAATTTTCAACTTTTACTTAGTATTCATCCAGCAGATTACTATCTATACATTTTCAGTCCAAACGACTGGATTTGATTATATCAAAACAAAACATTACAACTCATAAAGATAATAGAATGTGAACTTCTTCCTTCTCGTTTCCTCATGGAGGAGTAATAACTATCAAACCAATCCATCTTAGTTATTCAAAGAGAGTATCGGAAAAAACAATGTCTTCATTATACTCAAGTTTCATCTGCAAATTAATGGCATGGGTTCAGTTTCATTGAAATGAGCATATATTAAGCACTTGCTTTAAAATGAGGGCTTTTATTAACTGTATCATAAAAGAAACACTGTGCTTTATGAAACGTTAATATGAACATCTTTCAAAACAAATTAAAACCCAAAAAGGATGAACAACATATCAAACTCAATCCATCCATAACCTCCTAATTCGACAAAGGATACTGCCCTCTTCCCAAAATAATAATTATTACAAGAAGTAAATTCCTTAACAGTTCCAGGATACAAAAATCTGTAAGAACTAAAACAAACAAACATTTGTGTAACTTACTGTTTTCTAACATAAATGCTATCATTCCATTCTTTACAATAGTTGTGAATGAATTCCAAACGATAGACTAATAAAATCTAAATCCGAATTTATTGGTCCCTTTCCTTATACAATCATCTGATTTCAAGAAAGCAAAACGTTTGAAGAGAAAAGCAAACAACAATTAAAATACCAAGCTTACCCCAAGCGAGATACCGAAATTCATCCATAACAATATAGAGTTCCAACTGTATGAAGAGAAAAATGATCGTAATTCAAAAATTATGCAACTCACACTCTCTTTCTTTTCCGATAGCTGTATAGAGTTTTTAAGAAGTTTTAATCCAAACGTGGATTCCCATCAATGATAACAGTCCAACGAGAAAAGAACCTAAACGAAATCAATAATAGAATAGAAGGTGCAAGATCATATCACCTCTTCTTACTGTCTATCCAAAACATCTTATTTAGAGCGACATATCAATAGTATAATTCATTCAGAGAGTATATCAGTAATTGAAAAAACCTCTAGTACCTTCCAAAAAGTTGACCAGAGTTCATTATATAGGTGCGTGTGCCTGTGATGTGTGTGTGCATGTGCGCGTGTGTGTATGTGTTGTGGCAGTATAGGGCTTGTTGACATTTTCTGTGTTGGAGTGGGTGTGTGTTGTGTGTGGTGTGTGTATGCGTGTGAGTGTGGTGTGTTTTAGCGTCTGCATTGATGTGTGTTTACCTGTGCATGTACATTTTCGTGTGTGTGTGTGTGTGCATGTGCGTGTGCGTGTGAATGTGTGTGTGAATGTGCGTGTCCGTGTTCATGTGCATGTGTGTGTTCTCTGTGTGTGCGTGTGCCGGTGCATGTGCGTTTTTTTTGTTGCCTGCATGTCGTGAGGTGCGGCTGGTGTGGTGCATGTGCATGCATGTGTGCATGTGCGTGTGCGTGTGTGTGTGCGTGTGCATGCGTGTGCGAGAATGTGTGTGTGCATGTTCGTGTGTGTGGGAAATTGAGTTGTATGCGGTGCAAGTGCGTGGGCGTGTATGTACGGGTGCGTGTGCCTGGTATGATCCATTCGTTGTGATGTGTGTGTGCGTTATACCATGGGTGGGTCGGGTATGAGTGTGAGTGTGGCGTGTGTGTGTGGGAATGATTGTGCAGTGCGTGTGAATATAAGGTGGGTGGGTGTGCATGGTGGGGGGGTGTGTGTGTGTGTGCGATGAGTGTGAGTGTGCTTGTGCATGGGCGAGTGTGCGTAGTTGTTGTGCCACGGTGCGCGTGTGACATCTTTGTGTGTGTGTCCAGGTGGTGTGCATCGGAATATGTGTGTGGGGGTGTGCGTGACGTATTTATGTGTGTGCTTGTTCGTGTGCGTGTGCATCTGCATATTTGTGTGCATTGATGGAGTGTATGCAGTGAGTTGTGAGTTGTGCTGTGCATGTGAATTTTGTGTGATGGGCGTGGGTCTGTGAGGTGTCTTGTGTGTTAGTGTGCATGTGCGTGTGCGTGTGCATGTGCATGTGAATTTACGTATGTGTGTGTGTGTGTTTGTGCCTGTGCCTGTGCCGTGTATGTGCATTTTCGTGTGCGTGTGCGTGCGTGTGTGTGTGTGTGTGTCCGTGTTGTGTGGTTTGCGTGTGCGTGTTCATTTGAGTGGGTGGGAGGTGTGTGTGTGTGTGTGTGTGATGATGTGAGTATGCCTGTGTCTGTGCGTCGTGCGTGTGCATTTGCATGTGTCGAGCCTTGTGCATGGTATGTGCATGTTGGTGCTGTGCCATGCTCTGTGTGGTGTGTGAGATGGGTGTGCACGTGCATGTGGGTGTGTGTATGTGTGAATTGAGTGCGTGAAGGTGAGTGTTAGGTGAGCAGCATGGGAAGGCAGAGGTAGGTGTGAATGTGGGTTGGGACGTGGAATGGGGGGGTGGAGTTTGGTGGTGATTGTGAGGTGAAGGTCGTGTAATGTGAGATGAAGGTGCATAACGTATGTGTGTGAGGTGCATCTAGTGTGCGGGTGCGGTTCGTTGTGTGTGTGCGTGTGCATGAGTGTGTGTGCATCGTGAGTGTGTGGTGAGTGGCGCCTCAGTTGTGGGTGTGTGCGTGTGCGTGTGTGTGTGAATGTGGGGTGTGTGTGGTGTGTGGGTTCTGAGGTTTGGGCATGTTCCATGTGTGTGGGAGAGTGTGTGTGTTCTTATGCGTTTGCATGTTCCTGTGTGTGTGTGCCTATGCATGTGCATGTACATGTTCGTGTGCATGTGCGTCTGCATGTGCATGTGATTTTTTTAATGTGCATGTGATATGCATTTGTTGTCCTGTGTTTGTTGGCGTTAGGTGTGTGTGTGCATGTGCGTGTGGGGTGTGCAATGAGCATGTGCGTGTGCGATGGTGATTGTGGGTCGTTGGGTGTGTTGGTGTGTGGGGTGAGGGCATGTTGCATATGGTGTGGGCTGGTGTGTGGTTGTGAGTAGTGCGTGTGCGTGTGTTGTGAGTGTGCGTGCATGTGTGTGAGTGGTGTGTGTGTGTGCGTGTGTGTGAGTGTGCATGTGCTTTGATGCATGTGACCTATGTGTGTGTGTTGTGGGGTGTGTGTGTGTGTTGTGACGCGCGCGGCGGCGTCTGAGTAGCATCTGCGTTTACAATTACATGGGCATTGCTTTTGCAGTGCATGTGCATGTTCAGGTGCGGTTATGTTTGTAGAGTGCGTGTGTGCGGGTGAATGTGCGGTGATATGCATATGTGTTGTGCTGTGAGTGATGAATATGTGTTGTTGGCATGTTACGTGCTGTGAAAGTTAAGTTTTTATGCATTGACATTCGGGGCTTGTCTGGTTGAGTGTTCATTGTGTATGTGCATTTCTGGCATGTGCATGTGAGTGTGCGTGTGAGGTGTGGTGTTTGTGGTGTTGTGTGTGCGTGTGCTTTGTGATTGTGAGTTGTGCGTGGGGGGTTGTGCGGTGTGTGAATGATTTTACGTGTGCATGTGCGTGTGTGTGTGAATTGTGGGGGTTGTGTTGTGTTAATGTGCATGTGCCTTATGTGTGTGAGAGTGCATTGTGCTATGCATGGGGGTGTGAGTGGTCGAGTGGCATGTGAATTTTCGTATGCATGTGCGATGGCATTTTGTCCATGTGCTGTGCGTGTCCGTGGGAATTTGTGTGTGTGTGTGTGTGCATATGCATATGTGTGTGAGTGTGAGTGACTTTGTGTGCTGTGCCTGTTGTGTGATGTTGTGCATGGGCAGTGTGTGTGCCTTGTGCGTGTGTGCGTGCACTGTCATGTTGCATTCTACCTTGCATGGCATTTTGATGTGGTGTGGTGTGTCTGGTGTGTGGTGGTGAATGTGAGTGTGCGTGTGCGTGTGCATGTGCATGTACGTATGTGTGTGTGTGTGTTTGAGAGTGTGTGTGTGTGTGTGTGTATGTGTGTGTGCTTGTGCCTATGTATGTGTATTTTCATGTGTGTGTGCTTGTGCCTGTGCGTGTGTCTGTGCATGTGTGTTTTGCGTCTGCATCTGCGTGTGTGTGTGCATGTGCGTGTCCGTGTGCATGTGCATTTACCTATGCGTGTGTGTGTGTTTGAGTGTGTGTGCGTGCGCGTGTCTGTGCATGTGTATGTGCGTGTGCGTGTGCATGTGTGTGTGCTCGTGCCTATGCATGTGTGCTGCGAAGTGGTGCATGAATGTCCTTTATGTGTGTGGGTGTGGAGCGTGCGATTAGTGTGCATGTGCGTGTGCGTGTGGAAGTACGTGTGCAGTTGATGGCGTGTGAGTGTTTTGGGTGTGGGCGTGGATGGGATTATACGTGTGCAGAAGTGTGCATCACGTGTACAATTACGTGTATGGCATGTGCATGTGCGTTGGTGTGAAGGTGTGTGTATGTGGTGTGTGCATTGTTGGTGAGCCTGTGTTGGGACTGTTTCCTTACGTGTGCGTGTGCATGTGTGGTGCTTGATGCATTACCTGTGTACGTGTGCGTGCTGCCTAGTGGTGCATGTGAAGGGGTGCGTGTGCATTGTGATGTGTGGTTTTTTTTACGTGTTCAATGTGAAGTTACGTTTACGTGTAAGTGAGGGTGTGTGGTTGGCTGTTGTTGGATGTGGGTCGTGGTGTGCATATGCGTCTGCAGTGCATGTGTGAGAGGCGTTGGCGTATGAATAGGCAGTTCGTGTGGTGTGAGTTGGTGTTGTGCGCATGTGCGTGTGTAGTGTGCCTGTGCCTGTGCCCGAGTGGTGTGTGTTGGCAGTGAAGTGTGCATGTGAATTTGCGTGTTGCACGTGAAGTGCTTCTGTGCCGGTGCATGGTTGTTTTCTATCATATTCATTTTTCGTGTTCGGTGCGTGTTGTGTGTGAGTGTGCGTGGCGGGTGCGTGTGCGTGTGCGTGTGCATAGGCATTATGGGTGTGGTGTTGTGGTGCGTGTGACTTTGTTGAGGTGGTGCATGGTCATGGGCTTGGCTGGGCAGTGTGTGGGGTGAGCGTGGGGTGTGCTGTGAGGGCATATGCCTGCAATGTGCATTTGTGTTGGTGTGTGTGCGTGGTGCGTGTACGAGTGAATCGGACGTTGATGTGCATTGGTGTGTCGTGCGGGGCACGTGGATGTGCATTTACTATGTGTGGGTTGTTATTGTGTGTGGTGAGTGGTGGGGAGTTGTGCGAGTGCTGGTGGGAACTGTGAGGGTTCGGGTGTGTGGGTGCGGTGTGAGTGGCGTGGTGAATGTACAGTGTGGGTGTGTGCATGTGTGCGTTTGAGTTTGAGTGTGCGTGTGCATTGAGCGTTGTGGCGTGTTGAGAGCGTGGACGGTGCTGTGAATGGGGGAGGTTAATGGCAGGTACATATGAGAGCGGGTGGTGTGTCTTGAGTGGTAGTGCGTGTGGGTGCATGTGCAGGGATGTGGTTGTGACGCCATTGTGCGTGTCCATGTGAGGGTGTGTATGTGTTGTGTGTGTGGTTGTGTGTGCGTGTCATGGCATTTTTCCTATTGTGTGATGCTTTGAGGGGTGTGCCATGTGAGTGTGCGTGTTGGGTAATGTGAGTGTTGCATATATGTGTGCATTGTGTGTGGGTGTTGCGTGTGCGTGTGCATGTGGGTGTGCGTGTAGGTGCTGTGTGGTGGGTGCCTGGCGTGTGCGTGTGCCGGTGCATGTGCAGGTGGTGCGTGTGGTGGGAATGTGACTATGGTGTGTGGGGTGAATGGCAGTGCCTATGCGTGTGGGTGTGCGTGTGCGTGCAGTGTGCATTGGAATTTTTGTGTGATGATGATGTGCAGTGGTGTGCCGTGCGGCTGTGGGTTAGGGTGCGAGTGGGTGTGCCTGTGCATAGGCATATGTGTGTGTGTGTGGTGCAGTTGGTGTGCATGCATATATTAAATGGACTCAAGCTTACCCATGGCATTGAGCCCACACGAGCATACCACACCTCTCACTGCTCACACCCATTCAGAGGATTAAAAACAGCCCAACAATACAGTCAGGAAGGTTTCAGGCCCAAGATCCTCTCACCAGACACCCCAGCCCAAGTAAAACAAGGGCAACATAGACCACATACACCACCACGAGTCGGACTCTGACGATAATGTTGGAGTTCCCTTGCACTCCTTCCCGATCTTGACAACGAGCTGTCTGGTAGCACCTAGCTCTACGAGATTACAAGACACAGGACTATTAACGCTAGTTTTTCAAAGGTACGCCGATGGATAGTTTTCACATGATTCTGCCCAAAGTTGGTAGTTTACGGGATTCCGCCCACTTGGTAGTTTCATAGGATTCCGCTGACTGCTATTTTCAAGGATTACACCAGAGTGGTTTAGTTTTTTAGGGGATTCACCCCGGGCATGTAGAAAATAAAAAGGTGCGACACCGAATCTTCCGGAGGTCACCCATCCCAGCGCTACCTGCCTGAGCCGCTTAACACTGAACGTTCTGACGGATCCGAGGCATACAAACATTGGGATAATCACACCCAACTCGCCATCCAACTCACCTCAGCTCGCCCAAATTCCATCTTATTAGACGTCATTTAAATGAGGTCTAACTCTAAATGAATTTATTCATTTATCCTCCTTAACCTTACTTAGTTAAGGTCTGTTAACAATAGATATGATTTCCCATATCTTTATTTTTCTGAATTTAAACATTCAAGGCTATTAACGGAGTCTGAATACAAGGTTTGGCTGCTCCCAAGTTATTTGATATTCCTTAGCTTTCAAGCTAATCCCAAATACCTTTCAATTAAGAGATCATGTTTACCTAATTTTTTTTTTTAATGTCAAATTAAAATTCATCTTAACCCAAGTATGAACTAATTGCACATTTCAACGTAAAAGTTACATTTAGGTAAAGAATAGATGTTATTCCCCTTTTAAATCCATCCATTAACATTTGAATAATTCCAAATCAAGGAATAATGTTATATTCTCAAACTTATTCAACAATATCAAACTGATACAGTCATTAAAAATATCACACTCGTACTTGTATTCCTCCATCGGCTTTACAATCTATACATTTTCTAGTCCAAATGACTGGACTTTGTTTATATTAAACAACATTACAACTCATAAGTTAGAAGAATGTAATTTTCTTCTTTTCTCATTTCCTCGTAGAGGAGTAATATTTATCAATTACAATCCATCTTCATTCAATCAAAAGAAGTATCAGAAAACAACCATGTCTTCGTTTATACTCAAGTTCCATCTGCAAAATTACTTGCATGGGTCAATTCATTGAACTGATCATATTAAGCACTTGTCTTTAAAATGAAGTGCTTTCAATTAATTGTCTCAATAAAATAACCCTGCTTTTATGAAATGTTAATATGAAACATCATTCAATAATTAAGTATCAAAAAGGATGACCAGCATAACAACTCAATCATCTAATTACCCTCCCAATCAGAAAAGATAGGATTACTGCCCTCTTTCCCAATAATTTACTACAAGAAGTAATTTCCTTCAAATAGTTCTAGATTACAAACATCTATAAGAACTAATAACACAATTATGCATACTGTTGTTCTAACATAAATGCTATCAATTCCACTCCCCTTACATTAGTTATAATTTCAAAGGATAAAAATTGACTGAAAATATAAACTGAATTACTTTCCTTTCCATTCATATGACCCATTTGATTTCAAGCAATCAAGAACTGATGAGAAAAGTAAACAGCAATAAAATGCAGATGCTTAAACCAAAACAATACAAAATTTTGTTCCATAACGATTACAGATTTCCAACTGTATGAGAGAAGAAATGAACATTAATTCAAATTATCCATCCACACTCCCTTTCCTTTTCTTCATGACTGTACTGAGAATTTAATCCAACGTGATATAAATCAATGATAATAGTCCAAAGAGAAGTAAATAAAATCAATAATCGAATAATAGAAAGAAGAATCATATTACTTCTTCTCGCTTGTCTAACCAAATATCCACTATTTAGAACAGACATAATCCAATAGTATGATTCATTCTGATTAGTATACTTCAGTATCCAAAAAACCTCTAAGCACAGTCATTTCCTTTTAAATATTTCACTCTACAGACATTCACGTCTAGGTATAAACAAGCAAGAATGTACAGCTAGTTTTATCAGCAACGTTTCATCAAAAAACAAGCATTTCAGCTAGACCTAAACAACAAGAATGTACAGCTAGCTACGAAATCATGAGTTTCACCTTATTGGTAAAAATATTCATTTTCAACATTCAAGGTAAGAATCCCACTTCAGTTCGGTCTTGATGAAAATAGCAAGAAGTCTAGAATGCAGTTTGAATATATACACATATATATATACATATAATTTCATCATCGAGTCTAAAAGAGACTGTTCCTAAATAGTAAACTCTATTCCATCCGGAAGATACCCAGATACTCAGTTCTAGAATTAGGTAAATAGTTCCTAAAACAAAATTTCTTTTGCTGATTTCAAACCAAATACGGAGGCATTTAATTGTTTTAAATTGCGTAAGAGTAAATCGATGAAACAAGCCCACTATCCCAAAGAATTTGTATTCTATGCACTGTAATACAACCGGAGAAAAATAACTCACGCATAGTTCCATCAAGCATTCTCACGTTTTTTTTTTGAAAAAACCATTCACGCACAGAACTCAGAAAATAATCTACATATCACTATCACTTCCATCAAACCGAACCCATAATGCACAATGAAACCCAATTACCATTACTTTCAAAATTTAAAACAATATAAAGAGAAAAACTTGTTTCCTTAATAATTTCAGTAAAGAAACACTCATTTTCTTCAAAATACACAAGAATACCCAAGTCGAGTTTGTTTTTATAATGACAGCTCAAACCAGAGGTCATATCGAATCCTTTTATCCTTCCATTTTTACAAGAATGCACAAAACTCTGAAAACAATACTCACATCGTTGGTACATTCACCAACTCGAATCCATAATGGGTAATAGAAACGATTACACAATACTATCAATGCAGACTCATACAACAAGAACAGATTCATTTCATTTACCCATTTTGCAAAGAAATATTCAAGTCGCATACAACAAAGAAAACGACTCAATCCAGAGATCATTTCATTCAAAACAACAACATCATTTAACTAAATCACCCCTCATAAGAGCAGGGTTGTTTTAATGAGACGTTTAAACAAAAGCAAATGGTTTAAGGGAGAAGGGCTTAACATGCCTGTATATTTTTTTTTGTGGTTCAAAGAAAACCGTGTCCACATGGAGCTATTTCTCTCCACGGCATCCGTAGCAGGGGCTTTTTGAATAGTCCACTAACTTGCTCAAGCTCAAAAATAGCCGTGGGTATTCCAAAAACAGCAACAATAACCAAAACTAACAGCAGGTTCGATAGAACCATGGAAAAAAATGCAGAAGCAACTAAAAACTGATTGCACACAATGACAAACAAATTTTTTCCTCTATCCTCTTTCCAAGGCAAACTGGTCGCTCAGACCAAAGTCATTGAATGCATTGAATGCAGTTCTTTTTCCTCATTCCTCACGCCACCACTGACTCAGGTTAGCGAGTTTCCTTTTTCAAATTTTGCATGTAATTCCTTTTTAGCCACTTAGCTAGTTGGATGCCTCCAACTTTTTTCTTGTTCCCAGCCAAACTTGGCGCTGAAAACTTGTAAGGACATTATTTATTGTCCTAATAAATTGCTTACCTCCCCTCCTCTTATCCTTTCCATCCACATGGGTCTATGTGTCCCCTTCCTTAGGTTAGGATTAGTTTAGGATTTTAATAGTCCATATGTAGGTCATCCGCCTAGTTCATAGGTTAATGGAATTTTATATCTATTTTCTCCCTTTTGAAATCTAAAATCCATATAGGATGGTAGTTAGGGTATAAGATAAAAACTTAGGGGTTGGTTAGGGTTTAATCCCCTAATATTTAATTAACTAGTTTCCATATCAAGTCTCATTAGGAATCACACAAGCAATAGTAACTTCTGTCCCAAGTATCAAGTTATAGCAAACAAGGGTCCAGATCAGCAACACATTCCTCTAAGATCAAAAGATGTGTCTTAACACATTTATCTTCATTTCAGCAGTTACAACATTATGAAAAGTAATTTACCATGTTAACTTACAAAAATCAAGGTGTTACATTCCTCCCTTCTTAAAGAATCATCGTCCCGATGATCAAATTAAACCAATTCAAGGAGTTTCTTGGACAAAATTTAGTTATTGTCCTTCCATTCATAAGTTCATACCAAAAATTTTAGATTCACTCTTTAAAACAGTGTTTTAAGATAACTGTAAAATAAACCAATAATTGTCTAAAATTGGCAGAATTATCAGTTTTTTCGAATTTCAATTTCGATCAAACAAGTATGGAAAAGCAGATCTCGTTTCTTCGAGATTTTCCCAAGTTGCACTTTCTTTGCTAAACTAGTCCCATTGGACCTTACATTGATTCACTTCGCAATTTCTTAAGCACAACTGGCGAGTTCCCAGCACTCGAATGGGCTTAACCACGATTATTCTTGGGTCTTGGACCCTGCAAGGAATTCCAATTCAGCACATGTGATAAATCTGTTACGTATTTCTTAAGCAAAGAAATATGAAAAACATCATGCATTGGTGATAAAGTAGGAGGTAATGCTAGACGATAAGCTACAGGGTTGATTATTTCAACAATTTCAAAAGGTCCCACATAGCGTGGCGACATCTTGGCAGCCTTGCCAAAAGTTATTGAGCTCATTTTTCAGCTTAACCCGAAGATTAAATGCCTTCTCACCAAGTTTATAATTGGGTAAGTGCACCAAGTTGGGGGACAATTAAGTGGACATCAAATCCTAAATTTTACATTAAAAACAGCAAAAACATCAAATTTAGTCTTCTGCGGACTTGAACCATGCCGAAAAGTAGAAATGTAATATGTCATAAAAAATGGTACCATTGTGTAGGGGAGACTATTAGCTTTGTAGAAATACTGATTTTAAAGTGAATAGAAGAGGATAAATATCATTTTATAATTTTTTTAAATAGTAGGTCTTTAAGACACTTTCTTCCTGTGAATGTTTATGTCTACGTTTAAGACTACAAAATTTGTTTCACTTATCAGAATGTGATAAAACTTATACCATCCAAACCATGGTGAAATTATATACATGTTCAAAAAAAAAAAATTCATTTGATTTCAATATTTTTTTTATGAAGTTATGGCGGGAAAAACTGAAAGTGCTTTGTTTTCTTTATGTTTTTCATACCACTTTCACGGAAAAAAATCATAACCAATGATTATTCCTCAAAAAAATACAAAATAGACCTGCAAGATAATTGGCAATTTACTCACATGTGATAAATCTGAATACGTATTTGTTAAGAACATAAATATGGGCAAAACATCATGCATTTTTGATAAAGCAGGAGGTAATATAGCTAAACTTGTCCATAAGCTACAGGGTTGATTAGAAACTAGATTCAACAATTTCAAAATATACCACATAATTTGAGTGATGTACTTGGTAGGTTTACCAAAAGTTATATTAACTCTTTTTCGCAATTAACCACGAAGAAAGAACTTCTCACCAAGTTCCTGCACTTAATTCCTATCAACCCGCTTTAAGTTAGCATAACTCTTTTGCCTATTAGCAGCCTCCTTTAGATGTTCCCAAATGATTTTGATTTGTTGTTCCATTTCCGTGAGGATTTCTAGCCCAATTACCTCTTTATCCTCTATTCTGTCCCAGCTAACAGGGGTTCTACATTTTCTTCCATACAATGCTTCAAAGGGTGCCATTTTTAAAGAGGCATGATATGTATTATTATAGGAAAAATTCAACCAGTGGAAGGTATTCCTCCCATTTATACTACTGGTCCATGCAATACATTCTTAACATGTCCTCTAAAACTTGATTGACTCTCTCAGTCTTTCCATCCGTCTCCGGATGATATACAAAACTGAAGTTTAATTTAGTTCCCTAGGCCTACATTAAGCATTTACCAAAACCTTGATGTCATCCTCGGATCTCTATCTGATATGATCAATTCAGGTATTCCATGCAATCTGAAAATTTAATGCACGAATCTCTTGCTAAAACTGGTGCATCATCTTTCAAATTACCAGCAATGAAGTGTGCCACTTTGGTTAATTTGTCAACGACAACCAGGATGATATCATGCTTATTCCTTGACATAGGAAATCCTTGAACGAAATCTATCGTTATCACTTTCCATTTGTACTGTGGAATGCTGTGGGGATACAATAATCCAGCAGGATGCATATGTTCCACCTTAACACGCTGACATTCTAAATAGTGTGTTACAAATTCCACCACATCCTTTTTCATTCCCTTCCAGAAGTATTGCTACTTCAGATTAGCAACGATTTTCGTAATGTCAGGGTGTCTAGAAAAAGGTGAATTATGAAATTCAGTTAATAATTTCCTTCTTAAATCATTTGCCAAAGGTATATAGACCCTGTTTTCGAACCTCAGAATTCCTTCATTATCAAATGAAATCCTTTATACCTCACATCCTTTGGATCTATAGCAAGTGTTGTTTTAACTTGCTGGAAATAAGGATCTGATTCCAAGGCATCTTTCACCTCATCCTTAAACTGAGTTCTTAACGTGATAAGAGCAGAGATATGCTTCCTTCGACTCAGAGCATCTGCCACTCTATTTTCCTTGCCTTTGATGTAGCTTATATCAAAATCATACTGAGATAGAAATTCTAACCATCTTCGTTGTCTTGCATTCAAATTTGGCTGAGTAAAAATATACTTCAACCCCAGATGGTCAGTTTTTAACTCAAAAGGTTTGCCTAAAAGGTAATGCCTCCACATTTGAAGTGCATGTACAATGGCAGTGAGCTCTAGGTCGTGTGGAGCATAATTATGTTCATGTAACTTAAGCTTTCTACTTTCATAAGCTATGAAATGGTCATTCTGTAATAGAATACCTCCAAGGCCTTCTCCCAGATGCATCTGTTACAACCATAAAATTTTCCATTTGGATCTGGTACAGTTAAAATAGGTGCTGTAGTTAACTGTTCCTTTAAATTTTTAAAGGCAGATTCACATTTTTCAGTCCAGACAAATTTCTTATCCTTCTTTTGCAGTGAAGTGATTGGGGCAGCAATTTTTGAAAAATCCTTAACGAACTTTCTATAATATCCTGCCAAGCCCATGAAGCTTCTTACTTCATGCACGTTCTTAGGCGCATGCCACTCGGTTATAGCTAAAATCTTTGAAGGTTCTACAGCTATTATTTTCTTGCTTATAACATGTCCCAAATAATGCACCTCTGCATCATAAAAGGAACATTTAGACAGTTTACCATACAACTTCCTCTTTCTTAAAACTTCCAGCACTACCCTTAAATGTTCTTGGTGCTCTTCGACATGCTTTTAGAGTATATAAGAATATCGTCTAAAAATACAAGCACAAACTTGTCTAGGTATTCTTGAAAAATATTATTCATCAAATTCATGAAGGCGGTAGGTGCATTTTCAACCCAAAAGGTAACACCGTGAATTCATAATGCCCATACCTTGTTCTAAAAGTTGTTTTATGAATATCTTCTTCCTTTATTCTTAACTGATGATATCCAGATCAAAGATCTATTTTGGAATATACTGATGCACCATGCATTTGATCAAATAGATCATCAATTCTAGGAAGTGGATATCTGCTTCTTAATTGTTTCTTTTTTTTAACATCCTATAATCGATGCACAATCTCAAGTGTTCCATCCTTTCGTCTTTCACAAAGATTACCGATGCTCCCCAAGGTGAGACACTTGGTCTTATTAAACCCTTAGACAAAATTTCTGTACAACTGTGCCTTAAACTCTACCAACTTCAATGGGTAGGTCATCCAATAAGGTGCCTTGGAGATAGGGGTTCAGTGGTACCTGGCTTGATCTTCAATAGTGCAAAGTCAAACTTCCTCGTTTGGGTGGAAGACCTGGTAATTCTTCCAGAAATACACATCACTGAAATTTCGTAACAATGGATATCTTTCCATGAAGTCACTACTTTCTTCTATTGTTTCAGAAATTTTTACTCGATATAAGGTGCAACCTTTGTTTTTAGCCTTTTTAAGTTGCAAAACTGACAATTTCCTAACTGAAATCTCACGTTTTACACCCTGAATGTCTGCTATTTTCTACAGATAATCCAAACAACTAATATTTTTCAAAACAATCAACCTTTACCTTATGCTTAGATAGCCAATTAACACCTATGATTACATCATAAGATCCCAAAGGAGCAACATAAAGGTCAACCTCAATGGAAAAACTAGGCAAGTCAAGGACTGCTCCAAAAAAACACATACTAACTGTGTGGACAACATTATTCCCATAATGTACATCCCGTGATTTATCCTTTTTTTATAGCTTTTCTTTTTAATTGAGAGATGCTAATTTAGTAGAAATAGAACATTCAGTAGCGGAGCCAGTATAAAAAATAATACTTACAGGTATGCCAAGTTAACTTAACTGGAACCTCTATGGGTGTGACTTAATTTTCAGGCCTATTTGTTAGCTACTGTAGTGTGTATCTTGTGCTGCTGATCCGGACACTTATCCTTCTTTGCAAAGTAACATTGATTTATGTAATGATCCTCTGCCAAAATTGTAACAACTTCCTATAGGTCCCTTTTTAGGCTCAAATTTATTTCCAACCTTAAAGTTATCATTCTGACCTCCATAGGACTTCTGTTCGTTAATATTGTTCTTGACAAAGTTATTTCGTACATTAGCAGCAGGTTTATTCGTTGGTGTTTTCTAACTGTTATTTTTTGTTACAAACTTGACTTTTTCATAAAAATTCTTCCATGGACCCTTCTTAGGTGCAAGAGACAATGAAGAGTTTGGAATTTTCTTTCTAATTTCCTCCTTATGGGTAGAGATTGCTTTCAATTTCAGGTATTCCTGCCTTATGGCTTTTTCAACTGCCCCTTCTATAGTGGTTGGGCTATGAACATCCACTTCACCACCTATGTCCATGGGATTTAATCCCATGATAGTCTATTTTTGTATCCTGAGCTTATAATTAGTTTGATACTGAGGTACATAGTGGACCGGTGACGTATCAGGAGTAACCGGTGCCGGTTAGGGTAAAAAGGCTAGAAGGTCTAGGAAGGGTAAGGGGAAAGGATATGTAAAGTGTGTAAAATAGATAGTGGGTGGGGGGGAGGGAAGAAGGTCAATGTTGGGTAAACTCACAAGTTCTTTAATAATGTGTGTGATCTGGTTGAATGCAATCCAGGGACCAGCTCAACAGATGAGAGATTTGGAGTTACCTCCCTTGCTCGGTGGAGGTATGGGGGGTGCGACAGTTGATGACTAGTGCTATGTTGTAGAGGTTGTCCTAATTGGGGTCAGACGCTACCAGCATGTAGTTCAGGAATTGAGTTTGATGGTCACTCTCATCGACAAATGGTTGACTCAACAACAAATACCTTCCATTTCACACGACACCTGTGAGATCCACAGTCACCCCTTTTGGATGTGTACAGAGATCCTGTGGCTAGCGATAGTGGGGATCGTAGGTGTACTCTATCTCCTCCAGATGAGCAGAAATTGCTCTGAGGAGTTGATGCTGACCGTGTTTGGTGAGGGGCTTTATCGACAGACTGAGGTTCCATAGTGGTATGAGCTATGGAGATCCACTGTACTGGGCCCAATCTAGAGGAGATGAGGCTGATTAGTGTTACTGATGGAGGTAGTTCTGTTGCTTTTCATCAGCTAGGTACTGTGGCACATACTTAAGGAGTTTAGTAAACCCTTCCCACTATTCTATTAATGGGGGCCTTCCTTGTGACCATGACATGGTGGAGGACATGATCCTATCAAAATAGCAGTTGAGGTGCTCACCGTTCTTAAAGTAACCCTTAAATTGATACAGAGAGCTATGGGCTTATGGGTCGACAATATTCAGAGGTCAAGCCTTTGTGGTACTTTCCTAATCCATTACTGAGGTGTATGAGAACATTGATATGCTGTGCATCTAGCTTTGGTATGCCCCAGGATGATGTTTCTTATTGCAAAGTTGGGTTCTCCATGTTCGAGTGGGCCAATTCTCAGCTCGATCCCCAAGGGTTGTTCCATGCGAACTTGGGGAGCTTATTCTCTTTATGTCATTTACTAGAGCTACTACATGATGTAGCCCTATTACAGGATGATTTATAGAGGGGTTTTCCAGGATGGACTATCATTTGGACCGGAATTCCCTCCATGTGGGTTTGTCCATCATATGGGAGGATGACATAGGAGCTTTATAGGAGCTACAACTGCCTCCGGTGGATTTCCCAGGGGAAACTGATGTTCCAGGAGAGTCACGAGATGATACCTATGGACAGGGTCTAGTATGGCAGTTTGGGATTTCATCCAGGATATTGACTGGAAGTTGCTTCTCCCACAGTATAGGAGGGATGATGTGGCAGAGGCCTTCTTCCTCTGACCATTTTCTGATCAGTGCCGAAAGTGTAGAACCTTATTAAGGTGAGAGACTCAGTAGGATTGATGATGCTGCAACCTTACAGATCTAGATACGGGCAAGATGTAACATCCCCATTTTAAGATACTAGAACAAGAGAATTTTTTTATTTTTTTAATTTATATACAACGTTCCCTGTTATGAATTATATAATTCAAACACACGTTCAATTTTTAATAATTGTTCTCTGTCCAATTAATGCAGTTTGGATCACACAATTTCCTTTTAAAAACTAATGTTCTCTATTCACATATTTACAATATGGAACACACATTTAGTGTCATTCAATCATATAACAGATACCATATGCTGCTGTAAATGACTCGAAGAACTACCGACCTCCCACATTATGTCTTGGAGTTTCAGCGATCTCTCATTTCATGACTCGGCGACTTACCGATCCTTCATGTTAATTCATGCATAGTATAATGAATATCCAAGGTTCTTTTACCGTTTCCAATTATTGAAGTGATCCATTTAAGAAGCCTATCCGAATATCTGTTACTGATATTCATCTGACATCCTGCATCTTAAACTAGGTGATTAGGACAACGCAACCAACACTTGCAATACTTTGGCCAAAGATTTTCACATGCTTTGCATGATCATATTCCTAGATGTGATACACACCAATGGAATACATCCTTCACCTCACTTCGTCTGTTATCTAGAATGGTCTTTCCTGGTCTCTACCAGTCCTTCCATTTAAGGTCAAACTCTAACCTCAACTAGCAATATGAATGAGTATAGGAAGTTACTCATGGTAACTAAAGATACGCAGACATACAGTGTCGTCCCTAGACAACTCCGTGTGTCTAGTTACCTTTAGTCCTCCGGAGTCACTCCGTATACGTGATCACATTTCTATCCCCAGCCAAGAACTTATTATCCAACTTATGTAAACTTGATGATTTAATTTGGAAGGGCATTGTAATATGTCAACTATAACATTGTGTCATCATGAAGGCCCCACCTTCACAAAGACACCATATTGTAGCTGGCGTATGTCAATGTCCTACGGAATCCTCTCATCGAGGGTACACATCTAGCTCTATTGTGATTTGGTTATAATCTTAGTATTTAAGATCAACTTTCAGCAGCCATGCTGATCCTTTATCCTTGTTCTTGTTACAGTTGTATGTAGCTAAGAGAGACTTAATCCATCTTCTAACTTAATACGCATCCCCTCCTTCATACCGAAGGGTTGCATATTCACTTCTTGGTTCCTTTCTTATTCTTTGGACTAATCAGTCCATTATCGATAAACCTAATAAGTTTAACCTATTAAACTTAACCAAGTTTTTCCACAACTGTAAACAAATTCAAGAATTCCATCTTATTAGACACCATTTAAATGAGGTCTAATTCTAAATGAATTTATTCATTTATCCTCCTTAACCTTACTTAGTTAAGGTCTGTTAACAATAGATATGATTTCCCATATCTTTATTTTCTGAATTTAAACATTCGAGGCTATTAATGGAGTCCGAATACAAGGTTTGGCTGCCCCTAAGTTATTTGATATCCCTTAGCTTTTGAACTAATCTCGAATACCTTCCAATTAGGATTTCATGTTTATCTAAATCTTTTTAATGTCAATTCAAAATTCATCTTAACCCAAGTATGAACTAATTGCACATTGCAACGTAAAAGTTGCATTCAGGTAAAGAATAGATGTTATTTCCTTTTAAATTCATCCATTAACATTTGAATAATTCCAAGTTAAGGAATAATGTTTTTTTCTAAAACTTATTCAACAATATCAAACTGATATAGTTATTGAAAATATCACACTTTTACTTGTATTCATCCATCAAATTTACAATCTATACATTTTCCAGTCCAAACTACTGGACTTTGTTTATATCAAACAACATTACAACTCATGAAGATAGAAGAATGTAACTTCTTCCTTTCTCATTTTCTCGTGGAGTAGTAATAGCTATCAATACAATCCATCTTCAGTTAATCAAAGAAGTATCGGAAAACAACCATGTCTTCATTTATACTCAAGTTTCATCTGCAAAATTTCTTGCACGGGTCAGTTCATTGAACTGAGCATATTAAGCACTTGTCTTTAAAATGAGATGCTTTTAATTAACTGTCTTAATAAAAGAACCCTTCTTTTATGAAATGTTAATATGAACATCAATCAAGAATTAAATACCAAAAAGGATGAACAACATATTAACTCAATCATCCAATAACCCTCCTAATCAGACAAAGGATTACTGCCCTCTTTCCCAAATAATTATTACGAGAAGTAATTTCCTTCAACAGTTCCAGATTACAAACATTTGTAAGAACTAAAAAAAAAACACAACTATGCAAATGCTGTTCTAACATAAATGCTATCAATTCCATTCTCTTACAATAGTTGTGAATTCAAAAGATAGATCTTAACTAAAATATAAACCGAATTATTGTCCCTTCCTTCATACAACTCATCTGATTTCAAGTAATCAAGCGCTGAAGAGAACAAGCAAACAACAATTAAATACCAATGCTTAACCCAAGTAGTATGAAATTTGTTCCATAACAATTATAGATTTCCAACTGTATGAGAGAAAAATGATCATTAATTCAAATTATCCATTCACACTCTCTTTCTTTTCCTCATAGCTGTACTAGAAGTTTTAATCCAAACATGATATCAATCAATGATAACAGTCCAAAGAGAAATAAATGAAAAATCAATAATCAAATGTAAGGGGGCAAGATCATATCACCTCTTCTACTGTCTATCCAAATACCTCTTATTTAGAGCAGACATATTCCAATAGTATAATTCATTCAGAGTAGTATATTCAGTAATTGAAAACTACTATTACCTTTCCAAAAAGTTGACCAGAGTTCATTATATAGGTGCTTGTGCCTGTGCCTGTGTGTGTGCATGTGTGTGTGTGTCTGTGTGTGCATGTATAGGTGCTTGTGCCTTTTCTTGTGTGTGTGTGTGTGTGTGTGCGAGTGCGTGTGCGTGTGTGTGCGTGTGCGTGTGTGTGTGCGTCTTCGTCTGCACGTGCATGTGCTTTTGCATGTGCATGTGCCTGTGCCTGTGCATGTACATTTTCGTGTGTGTGTGCATTTGCGTGTGCGTGTGTGTGTGCGTGTTCGTGTGCATGTGTGTGTTCTCTTCGTGTGCGTGTGCCGGTGCATTTGCGTGTGTTTGTGCCTGTGCATGTGTGAGTGCGTGTGTGTGTGTGCATGTGCGTGCATGTGTGCGTGTGCGTGTGCGTGCAAATGTGTGCGTGTGCATGTGCATGACCGTGTGTGTGCATGTTCGTGTGCGTGGGCAAGTTTATGTTTGTATGCGTGTGCATGTGCGTGTGCTTGTCCGTGTGCGTGTGCCTATGTATGTGCATTTTCGTGTGCATGTGCGTGTGCGTCTGCATGTGAGTGTGGGTGTGCATGTGCTTGTGCGTGTGTGTGTGAATGATTGTGCGTGTGCATGTGCGTATACGTGTGCGTGTGCGTGTGCCTGTGCCTGTCCGTGTCCGTGTGCATGTGCATGTGCGTGTGCGTGTGCGTGTGCGTGTGCATGTGCGTGTGTGTGTGCGTGTGCAGTTGTGTGTGTGCATGTGCTTGTGCGTGTGCGTGTGCATGACTGTATTTGTGTGTGTGCTTGTTCGTGTGCGTGTGCATCTGCATGTGTGTATGCATGTGCGTGTGTGTGTGCTTGTGCGTGTGCTTGTGCCTGTGCATGTGCATTTTTGTGTGCATGTGCGTGTGTCTGTGCGTGTGCATTTACGTGTGCATGTGCGTGTGCGTGTGCATGTGCGTGTGCGTGTGCATGTGCATGTGCATTTACGTATGTGTGTGTGTGTATGTTTGTGTGTGTGGTTGTGCGTGTGCGTGTGCCTGTGTATGTACATTTTTCGTGTGCGTGTGCATGTGCATGTGCGTTTACGTGTGCGTGTGCGTGTGTGTGTGCATGTGCGTGTGTGTGTGCATGTGCATGTGCATTTACCTATGTGTGTGTGTGTTTGACTGTGTGTGCGTGTGTGTGTGTGTGCATGTGTGTGTGCATGTGTCTGTGCGTGTGCATGTGCGTGTGCTCGAGCCAGTGCATGTGTGTGTGCATGTTTGTGCATGCGCGTTCCTCTCTGTGTGTGTGTGCGTGTGTGTATGTGTGCACATGCGTGTGTATGTGTGCACATGCGTGTGCATGTTCTTGTGCGTGTGTGTGTGTGCATGTGTGCATGCATGTGCGTGTGAGTGTTCTGTGCGTATGTATGTGCATGCACATGTACATGTGCATGTGCGTGTGAATATACGTGTACGTGTAATTGTCCATGTGCGTGTGCGTGTGCGTGTACGTGTGCGTGTGGGTGTGCATGTGTGTGTACTTGTGTGTGTGCCTGTGCCTGTGCCTATACGTGTGGGTGTGAATGTGCCTGTGCCTGTGTGTGTGGGTGTGCGTGTGCGTGTGCCTGTGCCTGTGCGAGTGGGTGTGCGTGTGCCTGTGCGAGTGGGTGTGTGTGTGCGTGTGACTTTTTTGTGCGTGTGTGTGTGCATGTGCCTGTATGTATGTGTGTGCGTATGCGTCTACGTGTGCGTGTGCGTGTGAGTGTGCCTATGCGTGTGGGTGTGCGTGTGCGTGTGCATGTGCATGTGCGTGTGCATCTATGTGTACGTGTACATGTGCATGTGCATGTGCGTGTGCGTGTACATGTGCGTGTGGGTGTGCATGTGTGTGTACTTGTGCGTGTGCGTGTGCCTGTGCCTATACGTGTGCGTGTGAATGTACCTGTGCCTGTGTGTGTGGGTGTGTGTGTGCCTGTGCGTGTGGGTGTGCATATGCGTGTGAGTGTTTTATGCGTGTGCGTGTTCATGTGCGTGTGTGTGTGCGTGTGCGTGTGCGTGTGCGTGTGCGTGTGATTGTGCGTGTGCCTATGCGTGTGGGTGTGGGTTTGTGTCGGTGTGTGCATGTGCCTCTGTGTGTGAGTGTGTGTGTGTGCGCGTGTGCCTATGCATGTGCATGTGCATGTTCGTGTGCATGTGTGTGTGCAAGTACGTGTACGTGTACGTGTGCGTGTGCGTGTGCGTGTGCGTGTGCGTGTGCATGTTTGCGTGTGCGTGTGCATGTGCATTTACCTCTATGTGTGTGTGTTTGAGTTTGTGTGTGACTATGTGTGTGTGCATGTTCACGTGCGTGTGCAAGTTCATGCTTGTGTATGTACATTTACATGTCCGTGTGCGTGTGCGTGTGCATGTGTCTGTGCATGTGCGTTTACGTGTGCGTGTGCGTGTGTGTGTGCATGTGCGTGTGTGTGTGCATGTGCATGTGCATTTACCTATGTGTGTGTGTGTTTGAGTGTGTGTGCGTGTGTGTGTGTGCATGTGTGTGTGCATGTGTCTGTGCGTGTGCATGTGCGTGTGCTCGAGCCAGTGCATGTTTGTGCATGCGCGTTCCTCTGTGTGTGTGTGTGCGTGTGTGTGTGTGTGCGTGTGTGTATGTGTGCACATGCGTGTGTATGTGTGCACATGCGTGTGCATGTTCTTGTGCGTTTGTGTGTGTGCATGTGTGCATGCATGTGCGTGTGAGTGTTCTGTGCGTATGTATGTGCATGCACATGTACATGTGCATGTGCGTGTGAATATACGTGTATGTCTACTTGTCC
>CM034154.1:380649138-380746638 GCA_019776745.2 Taxus chinensis | reverse complement strand
AGTAACAAACACGATGACAACTCCTTGGGCATGCGGTTATGGTAAACGTGAAGACGCTTCTCCACACTAGTTAGAAAAGGAACATGTTGTCCCCTCAATATTCCAACCACCAAATCAAGTGTTGCTTAGATACTTGGACTGCTCGCCCTAACTCTGCACATGCTCCCGCATGTTCACAGCTGAACACACCTATATCTTCCCTGTCTGTCTTCTCTGCACTATCTTCACCATGCACGTCTTCTCGGGATCCGATGTAACCACATATTAGATCAGGAAGTAATGTCACTTGCCATCTCAGATAAACTTCTACCCAGCACTAGCTCAAATCTATCCACTTAGATCATGGACAACACCAGCTTTCCTTTCCACCAGTTGACCTGCCTCGTGCAAGGCCAACTAAAACCATGGTTACAATGACAACTATTTCAAGCCACTTGGTACCTCCGAAGGACTAGAGGTCCAAATCCTAGGCCCGTTAAACTAAACACCATTGTGGGTCGCACCTGTGTTCACAAGTGCCAGGGTTCTCCTTACCCAAATCACCACCTCCACAAAATTCAACTTACTTAAGTCGCCACCAATACCATCTTAACCGGGACTCAAGCTTACCCATTGCATTGAGCCCAAACTGAGCATACAAACTTGTTGCTCACATAGTTCATCTAGATTCTCCATCTGAACTGCCGACACCCCTACCACTTCAGACAATCTCAACTGTAATGTACACCACTACATGTCTATCATTCTGGATGAAGAAATATCTCCACCATCTGCTCCATCCTACGACTGTTGGAGTTCTTGCTAGACCTTTAAGATCCCTCTCATGACTACTGAATAATCTCCCTTCACTGGTCACCACTATATAGCTTCCCCGAAGACTTATTCTGCCCCTTAACAATGCTCCCTCACCTAAAGCACAAGGACTCTAGATGTCCATGGATGAAATCACATCTCTTAAACCAAAGAGATGAACTGCTACAACAACGACTTCTTTGACTTCCAACACTGCACGGAAACTAAGCTCCACCTGCCCATCACTCCTCTACAATGCACTGTCAGTCATTCTGGTTCTACAACAAACCTCTGCCATACCCATGGGGTACTCTATTGTAGCGTGCACTTTCTATGCACCTGACAATCCTCCAAAACTGTCAAACACTCCCCTAGAACACAGAAGAAAACCCTTAGTAGATCACACTAGTTCCTTCAACTTGAGGAGCTTCGAAACTGAAGAAGAGTTGAACACTTAATGCTTTCACTAGACTCAATGTCACTACTTGACACAAAGTCACTTCATCCTGTAACTTATAGCCTGGAACACCAAACTCTTCTACAACTTTCCAGTAAGTTCCACGATCATCCATTCCACGGCCACTACCTTCTCCATGAGCTTGCTGAATCGCAGCTTGGTACCAGCTTGCTTAAAAAGGCCAACTGTGACCTCAACTCTCAACTTACTCCAGTGACAACTGCCACAAACACCACCGCAATCACTGCCCTCCACTACACCTTTGTTGGTAACGTAGTAGGGCACTGCAGATATTGATCCTATTAAATTGACGCACAAAACGAGGGAGACAAACAAGGTCAACGGTGACAAAAACACAACTAGACAAGGTAAACACAACTGACCCTAGACACAAACTGTGCTCTGATACCAACTGTCACGGGTCCAACTCAACGGAGTTATAACCGTACAACACCGCTTGCTCGCTTCAAGTTCCTCCATGGGAATAGAACTCTACTAAAGCTACGGACTGCACCTTCAGTGTTTACCTACACAAGAACACTCACAACACAATGGCATTCTTGTAAATACATGGGTTAATTTAGCGGAAGCACAAAACATCTACACTGAAAGGAAATTCACTCTAACACAAGAGGAAACAAATAATACAAGAAATAATTGGGAGAACACATATGTCTTATTAACTCATCCAGGAAAAAACAGCCCAAAAGTACAATAAGGAAGGCCCCAGGCCAAGTACTCTTACAGGACAACCCAGCCCAAAGTACACCAAGGCAACACTAGACCACATACACACATCACCGAGTCGGACTCTACTGATAATGCTCGGAGTTATATTGAATAATCCCTCTCCCCAGATCTTGACCACTCTCGTTCTGGTATTACCCAGCTTCACGAGATCTATAGACCCACAAGGACTATACACTTGCTAGTTTTCACAGGATTTCACCCGCTTGATAGTTTTCACAGGATTCCGCCTGAGTGCTAGTTTTCACAGGATTCCGCCCGAATTGGTAGTTTAACGGGATTCCACCCAATTAGTAGTTTACACAGGATTCCGTCCGAATGCTAGTTTTCACAGGATTCTGCCCAAGTGGTAGTTTTAAGGGATTCTGCCCCCGTCCACATAAAAACGGTGCGACATCGAGAACTTCCCGGGAGCTCACCCATCCCAGCGCTACTCTGGCTCGAGCGCGCTTAATAATGAAGTTTTGATAAGATCTGGTGCACAAACACGGATATAATAACACCCAACTCGCCATCCAACTCACCTTCTAGCTCACCAACCTGCTTGCTCACTTAGCTCGTCAGCCTGACTCATCAAATCCGTCATAATCTCCCCCACTTGAAATCGGCGACGCCCTCGACGCCGTGAAGACCCAACCGCAAGTCAGGTGTGCATGTGCGTGTGCGTTTGCATGTGTGTGTGCGCATGCATGTGTGTGTGCGTGTGCGTGCATGCGTGCGCAAGCACGCGCGCGCGCACGCGCGCGTGTGTGTGTGTGCATGTGCATGTGCGTGTGCGTGTTCGTATGCATGTGTGTGTTCTCTGCGTGTGCGTGTGTGTGTGCATGCGCGTGCGTGTGTATGTTGTCTGCGTGTGCGTGTGAGTGTGTATGTTTTATGTGTGTGCGTGTGCGTCTACATGTGCGTATGTGTGTGTGTGCGTGTGCGTGTGCGTGTGCGCGTGTGTGTGCACCCATGCATGTGCGTGCGCGTGCGCGTGCGTATGTGTGCGTGTGCGTGTGCGTGTGCGTGTGCATGTATGAGCGTGTGTGCATGTGCGTGTGCATGTCCATGTACGTGTGCATGTGCGTGTGCGTGTGTGTGTGTGTGCGTGTGCATGCGCATGCACATTTACCTATGTGTATGTGATTTTTGTGTGTGTGTGTGTGTGTGTTTGAGTGTGTGCGTGTGCGTATGCGTGTGCGTGTGAATGTGCATTTACCTATGTATGTGTGTGTGTGTGTGTCTTTTAGTGTGTGCATGTGCGTGTGCATGTTCATGTGTGTGTGCTTGTGTGTGTGCGTGTGCGTGTGCGTGTGTGTGTGCGTGTGCATGTGCGTGTGCGTGTGTGTGTGAGTGTGCATGTGCGTATATGTGTGTGTGTGCAGGTGCATGTGCAATGTGTATTTACCTATGTGTGCGTGTGCGTAGGCGTGTGTGTTCGTGTGCGTTGTGCTTGCGTGTGCATGTGTGTGTGCATGTGCATGTGCGTGTGGCGTGTGCTAAGTGTGTGCATGTCAATGTGCGTGTGCATGTGCATTCACCTATGAGTGTGTGTATGTGTGTGTGTGTGCGTCTGTGTGTGCGTGTGCGTGTGCGTGTGCATTTACCTGTGTGTGTGTGTGTGTGTGCGTGTGCGTGTGGGTGTGCATGTGCATGTGGGTGTGCGTGTGCGTATGTGTGTGAGAGTGCGTGTGCGTGTGCCTATGCGTGTGGGTGTGCATGTGTGTGTGAGTGTTTTTTGCGTGTGCGTGTGCATGTTCCTATACGTATGCATGTGCGTGTGCGTCTACGTGTACATGTGCGTGTACGTGTGTGTGTGCGTGTGCGTGTGCATGTGCTTGTGCATAAGTGTGTGCCTGTGCATGTTTATTTTCGTGTGCGTGTGCATGTGCATTTGCGTGTGTGTGTGTGTGTGCATAAGCGTGTGTGTGTGTGTGTGTGCGCGCGTGCATGTGTGTGTGCGTGTGCGTATGCATATGTGTGTGTGCGTGTGTGTGTGTGTGTGCGTGTGCATGTGCATGTGCGTATGAGTCTGCATGTACGTGTGTTTGTGTGTTTGCGTGTGCCTTTGCATGTGCATGTGCGTGTGCATGTGTGTGTGCATGTTCATGCATGTTTACGTGTGCATGTGTGTTTTGTGCAATGTTGCCTGTGTTGTGTGTGTGAGTGTGTTGGCGTGTCTGGCCTATGACATGTTTGGTTTTTTTGTTTGGGGAATGTGTGTGTTCATGTGCGTGTGCTTTTTTCTTGGCCTTGGCATGTGGCATTTTTGTGTGCGTGTATGATCTGTACGTTTGGGTGGCGTGGCGTGGCATGTGTGTGTGCGTGTGTGTCGTGTGCATGTTGTGTGTGCGTGGTGCGTCTGCGTGACTGCATTTGCGTTTGACGTGTGGCGTGTGCGTTGTTCCATGCATGTGTTGTGCATGTGCTTGTTGCCTTATGCCTGTGTGTGTGAGTGTTTTGTGTGCGTGTGCCTATGCTGTGCATGTGTGTGGTTCAGGTGCGTGTGCTTTTTCTTGTGCCTGTTGCATGTGTCATTTTTGGTGCGTGTATCTGTACGTTGGGTGTGCGTGTGCGTGTGCATGTGTGTGTGCGTGTGCGTGTGCATGTGTGTGTTGGTGTGCGTCTGCGTTGTGCATTTGCGTTGAGTTGTGCGTGTGCGTGTTCCTATGCATGTGGTTTGTGCATGTGCTGTGCCTATGCCCTGTGGTGTGAGTGTGTGTGTGTCTATGTGGCCTAATGCTGTGCGTGTGAATGGCGTGTGAGCGTGTGCATCTTTCGTCTGGCGTTTGCATTGCCTTTTGCATGTACATGTGTCGGTGCCTGTGAATGTGCAAGTTGCGTGTGGGTGCGTGTGCTTGTGCGTGTCGTGTGCATATGCCAGTGTGTGCCTAGCGTGACTTGTGGTGTGTGTGTTCATGGCGTGTGCATGTTCATGTTTGTGTGGCGTGTGGCGTGTGCCTTTGCTTGTATGTGTGCGGTTTCCGCTCTGTGTATGTACATTTCCTGTGCTGTGTTCATGTGCGTGGGTGCTGTGGTGTTGGTGTGTGTGTGCTTGTGCGGTGGGAATGTTTTGTGCATGTGAAGTTTGATGTGTTTGTTCTTGGCGTGCGGGTACGGTGATTGTATGTGTGATCATGTTCATGTGCCGTGTGCATGTTCATGTGTGTGTGCTCATGCGTTTGCGTATGCCGGTGCATATGCATTATCATGTGTGTGTGCGTGTTGCGTGGTGCTTTTGCGGTGCGTGTGTGCATGTGCATCTACGTCAATGTGTGCGTGTGCGTGTGCGTGTGCAGTACGTGTGTATGTGCGTGTGCATGTGTGAATGCGTGTGTGTGGCGTGTGTCTGTGTGTGTTCAAAGTGCGTGGTCGTGAGCCTATGTGTGTGGGTGGTGAGTGTGCATGTGAATGTGCGTGTTCATGTGCATGTGCGTGTCGTGTGCGTGTGCGTGTGCATGTGTGTCGTGCCTGGGGCAAATGCTTTTTGTGTGATATTCATGTGTGTGGTGTGTGTCCAATATGTTATATGTTGTGTGCAGGTGCTTGACAGTGTGTGTTGTGTGTGTGTGCATGTTCGTGTGCATGTGCACATGCATGTGTCTGTGCATGTGCATGTGCGTGTGCATGTGCGTGTGCGTGTGCATGTTTGTGTACGTATGCGTTTACGTATGCATGTGCATGTGCATGTGCATATACCTATGTGTGTGTGTGTGTGTGTGTGTGTGCATGCGTGTGCTTTTGTGTGTGCATGTGCCTTTGTATGTGCATTTTCGTGTGCATGTTCGTGTGCATGTTTGTGTGCCTTTGCATGTGCATGTGCTTTTGTGTGTGTGCATGTGCATGTGTATGTCCATTTACCTATGTGTTTGTGTGTGTGTGTGTGTTTGAGTGTGTGTGTGCGTGCGTGTGTATGCATGCACGTGCGCGTGCGTGTGCGCGTGCGTGTGCACGTGCGTGTGCATATGCGTGTGCATGTGCGTGTGCATATGCGTGTGCATGTGCATGTTTTGTGAGTGTGCAAGTGTCTTTATGTGTGCATGTGCATTTGTGTGTGCATGTACGTGTGCATGTGCATTTACCTATGAGTGCATGTGTTTGTTTGAGTGTGTGCGTGTGCATTTTTGTGTGTGCGTGTTTTGTGCATGTGAGTGTGCATCTACGTGTATGTGTACGTGTGCGTGTGCGTGTGTGTGTGTGCGCGCGTGTGTGTGTTAATGTGCGTGTTCATGTGCATGTGCGTGTGCATTTACCTATGTGTGTGTTTGAATGTGTGCGTGTGCATGTGCGTGTCCATGTGCTTGTGCGTGTGAGTGTGCGTGTCCGTATTTTGTGCATGTACGTGTGCATCTATGCGTACGTGTGCGTGTGTGTCTGCGTGTGCGTGTGCATGTACATGTGCGTGTGCGTGTGCGTGTGCATGTGCGTGTGCATGTGTGTGCGTGCGTGTGTGTGTGCATGTGCTTGTGCTTGTGCATGTGCCTATGCCTGTGCATGTGCATTTTTGTTTACGTGTGCATGTATGTGTGCTTGTGCCTGTGTGTGTGCATATGCATATGTGTGTGTGTGCGTGTGCGTGACTCTGTGTGTCTACATGTTTGTGTACATGTGCATGTGCATGTGCATGTGTGTGTGTGTGTATGGGTGTGCTTGTGCGTGTGTGTATGCCTGTGCATGTGCATTTTCATATGAGTGTGCGTGTGCGTGTGCGTGTGCGTGTGCGTGTGCATGTGTCTGTTTGTGTGCATGTGTGTATGCGCGTGCATGTGCGTGTGTATTTGCCTCTGCATGTGCGTCTGCGTGCGCCTACGCGTGCGCGTGCATGTGTGTGTGTTTGTGCATGTGCATGCGCGTGCGTGTGCGCATGCATGTGTGTGTGTTTGTGCATGTGCATGTGCGTGTGTGTGTTGTCGGCGTGTGCATGTGCGTCTACGTGTACGTGTGCATGTGCGTGTGCGTGTGCGTGTGCATGTGCGTATGTGTGTGCGTGTGCACATGTATTTACCTATGTGTGCATGTGAGTGTGCGTATGCATGGGCGTGTGTGTGTGTGTGTGTGTGTGTGTGTGTGTGCGCGCGCGTGCCTATGCGTGTGCATGCGTGTGTGTTTGCGTGTGCATGTGCGTGTGCATGTACGTGTGCGTGTGCCTGTGGGTGTGGCTATGCATTTACCTATGAGTGTGTGTGTGTGTGTGTGTGTGTGTGTGTGTGTGTGTGTGTGTGTGTGTGTCTGCGTGTGCTTGTGCATGTTCCTGTGTGTTTGCGTGTGCTTGTGCTTGTGCATGTGCGTGTGCGTGTGCCTATGCGTGTGGGTGTGCGTGTGCGTGTGAGTGTTTTGTGCATGTGCATGTGCATGTGCCTGTACGTATGCATGTGTGTTTGCGTCTACGTTTACGTGTGCATGTGCGTGTGCGTGTGCGTGTGCGTGTGCGTGTGCATGTGTGTGTGTGTGTGTGTGTGCATGTGCGTGTGCGTGTGCCTAGGTGTGTGGGTGTGTGTGTGCGTGTGCGTGTGCATGTGCTTGTGCATGTGCCTATGTGTGTGAGTGTGTGTGTGTGCGTGTACCTATGCATGTCCGTGTGCGTATTCGTGTGCGTGTGCATGGCTGTATGTGTCTACGTGTGCATGTGCTTTTGCCTGTGCATGTGCGTGTCACTGTGCATGTGCATTTTTGTGTGCATGTTTGTGTGTTTGGGTGAGCGTGTGTGTGTGTGTGCGTTTGAGTGTGCGTGTGAGCATGCATGTGCGTGTGTGTGTTCGTGTGCGTGTGCGTGTGTTTGTGCATGTGCATGTGCTTGTGCCTGTGCCTATGTGTGTGAGTGTGTGTGTGTGCCTATGCATGTGCGTGTGCGTGTGCGTGTGCCTCTACGTTTACGTGTACATGTGCTTTTGCATGTGCATGTGCATGTGCATTTTCGTGTGTGTGTGCATGTGCGTGTGAATGTGCGTGTGTGTGTGTGTTTGCGTGTGCGTGTGCATGTTCATGTTTATGTGCGTGTGCATGTCCATGTGCGTGTGCCTGTGTATGTGCATTTTCGTGTGCGTGTGCATGTGCGTGTGCGTGTGGGTGTGCGTGTGCTTGTACGTGCGTGTGTGCATGTGTGGATGTTTTTACGTGTGTGTGTGCATGTGCATGTGCTTGTGCGTGTACGTGTGTGTGCATCTTTTTGTGTGTGTGCATGTGCCTGTGTGTGTGAGAAAGCATCTGCGTATGCTTATGTGTGTGGGTGTGCGTGTGCATTTTCATGTGCGTGTGCGTGTACGTGTGCATATCCGTGTGCGTGTGCGTGTGCGTGTGCGTGTGTGTGTGCATGTGCGTGTGCATATGCATATGTGTGTGTGTGCGTGTGTGGTGGGGCATGTGCGTGGGTGTGTGTGTGTGTGTGTGTGTGTGTGTGTGTGTGTGTGTGTGTGTGCATGTACCTGTGCTTGTGCATTTTCGTGTGTGTTTAAGTGTGTGTGTGTGTGTGTGTGTGTGTTGTGCCTGTGCATATGCGTGTGCCTGTGTATATAATTTTCCGTGTGGCGGGGTCGTGCGTGTGTCGTTGGATGTGCGTGTGGCATGTGTATGTGCATGTGGTTCTGTGCGTGTGCAGTGCATGTTCATTTAAACCCTATGTGTGTGGTGTTTTGATTGAGTGTTTGTGTGTTGGGTGTATGTGTGCCGCACGTGTCCTGTGTCATGTCCTGGCCTGTGTGCCTGTGGCATCTATGTGGCATGCGTGGCCTGTGTGTTTTGGTGTGCGTGTGGGTTTGTGCGTGCGCGTGCATCTGCATGTGGCTGGTGCGTGTGCACTGTGTGTGCATGTGAGTTTTTTTGTTTGTGTGTTTGTGCATGCTCCTGTACATGTTCAGGTGCGTGTGCGTGTCCGTCTATGGTTTGGGGGGGGGTACGTGTACGTGTGCGTTGCATGTGCGTGTGCGTTTGCGTTTGGCGTGTGGGCGTGTGGTGTGGGGCGTGGTGCGTGTGCTGTCGTAGTGGCTTGTGCGGGTGCGTGTTGTGTGTGTGCCTGTGTCCTGTACGTGTGGCATTGTCGTGTGCGTTGCGTGTGTCGTTTACCTCTGCGTGTGCCTTTAGCGTTGTGTGTGCGTGTTTTGGGGTGGCGTATCCGTGTGGCATCTACGTGTACGTGTCATGTGCGTGCGTGTGTTGTGGGTGTGGTGTGTGTGTGTGTGCGTCGTTTGCATTGTCATGTGCAAGTTGGTGAGAGCGTGTGCGTGTGGTGTAATGGTGTGGGCGTGGTGGTGTGCCTATGGCGTGTGGCGTGTGCATTGTGGCAATTGCATTGTCATGTGGCATGTGCTTGTTCTTGTTCCCCTTGTGCAGGTGTCATGATGGTGTGCGTGTGGCGTGTGCTTGTGCCCTTGCATATGTAGTGAGGGAGGGAAGAAAGATAAAGAGAAAAGAATAAAAAAAAAGAGACATTTTCGTGTGCGTGTAGGCTTAGTGGGGGGGTTTTTCCTTGCATGTGGGTTTTCGTGGCGGCGTGTCGTGTCGTGGTGCATATGCATATGTGTGTGTGTGTGTGTGTGTGTGTGTGTGTGTGTGTGCATGACTGTGTGTGTTTGTGCATGTCGTGTGCTTGTGCATGTGCATGTGTGTGTGTGTGTGTGCTTGTGGGTGTGTTTGTGCGTGTGCGTGTGCATGTACATGTGCATTTTCGTGTGTGTAACATCCCCATTTTAAGATACTAGAACAAGGGAATTTTTATTTTTTTTTATACAACGTTCCCTGTATGAATTATATAATTCAAACACACGTTCAAGTTTTAATAATTGTTCTCTGTGCAAATAATTGCAGTTTGGATCACCACCATTTCCTTTAAAACCAATGTTCTCTGTTCACATACTTGCAATATGGAACACACATTCAATGCCATTCAATCATATAACAGTTACCATATGTTGCTGTAAATGACTCGAAGAACTACGATCTCCCATTTTATGGCTTGGAGTTTCAGCGATCTCTCATTTCATGACTCGGCGACTTACCGATCCTTCATGTAAATCCGTGCATTGTATAATAATATACAGGGTTCTCTTACCGTTTCCGGTTATCGAAGTGATCCATTTAAGAAGCCTGTCTGAATATCTGTTACTGATATTCATCTGACATCCTGCATCTTAAACTAGGTGATTAGCACAACGCAACCAGCACTTCCGATACTTTGGCCAAAGATTTTCACATGCTTTACATGATCATATTCCTAGGTGTGGTACACATCATTGGAATACGTCTTTCACCTCACTTCTTCTGTTATCTAGAATGGTCTTTCCTTGGTCCTCTTCCAGTCCTTCCATTAAGGTCAAGCTACCAATCTCCAACTAGCAATATGAACGAGTATAGGAAGTTAATCATGGTAACTAAAGATACGCAGACGTACGACGTCGTCCCTAGATGACTCCGTGTGTCTAGTTACCTTTAGTCCTCCGGAGTCACTCCGTATACGTGATCACATTCCTATACCCAGCCAAATAACTTCGTATCCAGCTTATGTAAACTTGATGATTTAATTCAGGAGGGCATTGTAATATGCCAGCTATAACATTGTGTCGTCACGAAGGCCCCGCCTTCATGAAGACACCATATTGTAGCTGGCGTATGTCAATGTCCTATGGAATCCTCCCATCGAGAGTACACATCCAGCTCAAGTGTGATTTGGTTATGATCTTAATATTTAAGATCAACTTTCAGCAAGCCATGCTGATCCTTTAATTCTCGTTCTTGTTACAATTGTATGTAGCTAAGAGAGATTTAATCCGTCTTCTAGCTTACTATGCATCTCCTCCTTCATACCGAAGGGTTGCATTTCTCTACTTGGTTCCTTTCTTAATCTATGGACTAATCAGCCCATTATTGGTAAACTTAATAAGTTTAACCTATTAAACTTAACCAAGTTTTCCAAAACTGTAAACAAATTCAGAATTCCATCTTATTAGACGTCATTTAAACAAGGTCTAATTATAAATGAATTTATTCATTTATCCTTCTTAACCTTACATAGTTAAGGTCTGTTAACAATAGATATGTTTTCCCATATCCTTATTTCTGAATTTTAAACATTCGAGGCTCATAAACGGAGTCCGAATATAAGGTTCGGCTGCCTGCCTAAGTTATTTGATATTCCTAGCTTTCAAGCTAATCCCGATACCTTTCAATTAAGAGATCATGTTTACCTAAATCCTTTTGATGTCAATTTAAAATTCATCTTAACCAAGTATGTACTAATTGCACATTTTCAATGTAAAAGTTGCATTTAGGTAAAGAATAGATGTTATTCCCTTTTAAATCCATCCATTAACATTTGAATAATTCCAAAATCAAGCAATAATGTTTATTATTCTCAAACTTATTCAACAATATCAAACTGATACAGTCATTAAAATATGACACTCGTACTTGTATTCATCCATCGGCTTTACAATCTATACATTTGCCAGTCCAATGACTGGACTTTGTTTATATTAAACAACATTACAACTCATAAGTTAGAAGAATGCAATTTCTTCTTTTCTCATTTCCTCGTAGAGAGTAATAGTTATCAATTACAATCCATCTTCAGTTAATCAAAGAAGTATCAAAAAACAACCATGTCTTCGTTTATACTCAAGTTCCATCTGCAAAATTACTTGCATGGGTCAGTTCATTGAACTAAGCATATTAAGCACTTGTCATTAAAATGAAGTGCTTTTAATTGGACTGTCTCAATAAAAAGAACCCTGCTTTTATGAAACGTTAATATGAACATTCATTCAAGAATTAAATACCAAAAAGGATGAACAAATATCAACTTAATCATCTAATTACCATCCCAATCGGTCAAAGGATTACTGTCCTCTTTCCGAATACTTATAACAAGAAGTAATTTCCTTCAAACATTTCCAGATTACAAACATCGGTAAGAAATGAAAATACAATTATGCAACTGCTGTTCTAACATAATACTATCAATTCCTTTCCTCTACATAGTAGAGGAAGATTCACAATTAGATTTAAATAAAACTTCCAGCATAACCGTTTTCCTTTCCTTCATACTACTTGTCTAATCTCAAACAATCAAACGCTGAAGAGAAAAGTAAACAACAATTTTAAATACAATGCTTAACCCAGCAGTACGAAATTCATTCATAACAATTATAGATTTCCAATTGTATGAGGAGAAAATGGTCATTAATTCAATTATCCATTCACACTCTCTTTCCTTTCCTTATAACTGTACTAGAAATTTTTAATCCAAACGTGATATCAATCAATGATAACAGTCCAAAGAGAAATAAACGAAAATAAATAATCGAATAAAAGGAAGAAGGATCATATTACCTCTTTTCACTGTTTAACCAAATATCCACTATTTAGCACAGACATAATCCAACAGTATGATTCATTCCGCATAGTATATTTCAATATGCAAAAACTACTATTTACCCTTCCAAAAGTTGACCAGAGTTCATGGCAACTGGTCTGTAAGCATCAATACCAAAAGAACTTCTAACACAATCATTTCTTTTTTTAAAAATAATTCACTCTACAGACATTTACGTCTATATAACATGTAAGAGTGTACAACAACAACAACAAGTCACACTTTCGTCATAATAATGAGAGAATTCACTTTCCAACAGCAAAGTAAGAAATCCATTCATATTCCGCTCCAATGAAAACAATGAAAGGTTCTCAATCCTTAGAATTATATATATATCCTTGAGTTTAGCAAGACACAGAGTAGGATTTGCATACTCTACCCAGTCTATTCTATAGATTGAATTTTTTTTGTTCCCATTCAGATCGGAACTTCCTTCCAAACAGTCCTATATGAATACCAAGAACCAACAGTCAGAACACCATATCTAATTAGAACAACAAAGTAAGATGCTACTATTACCTTACTATCCCGGGGAGCCCGTATTCTATGCAATGAAAAACATCTAGGAGATATAACTCGCACAATAGTTTACCAACATCACCACGAATTTGTTCTTCCCAAACGTTTCCACACACTGAACTCAGAAATACAATATTCACATAACAATTCATTTGTCAATTCAAACCCGTATAGGGTAATAGATGCGTATGCAAAACACAGTAAAAAACAATCTCATACAGCAAGCACAACCCCCCCCCCCTTTTATTTCACTTATTTTCAAGAAATACCAAAGCCGTGTTCCTTTTATTATGACAGTTCGAACAAGGCATACAAAATCGCCTTATCTTTCCATTTTTACAAGAATGCACAAAGCTCATAATTAATACACACATAGCTAATGTATTATTCAGCACAAACTCAACTCATATTGAGTAAAGATCAATTACCAAACATTGCCAAACAACTCACACATCAAGAGCAGACTTATTTCATTCACCTAATTCACAAAAGAAATTACCCAAGTCATACTCAGCAAAGCAAAAACGACTCAGTCCAGAGATCATTTCATTCAAAACAACAACATCATTTAACTAAATCACCCCTCATAAGACCAGGGTTGTTTTAACAAGACGTTTAAACAAAAGCAAACGGTTTAAGGAGAAGGGCTTAACATGCATGTATATTATTTTTTTTGTGGTTCGAAGAAAACCGCGTCCACAGGAGCTATTTCTCTCCACGGCGTCCGCAGCAGGGCTTTCCCAACAATCCACTAATATCAAGTATTTCCACCTAGTTCATAGGTTAATGGAATTTATATCTATTTTCTCCCTTATGAAATCTAAAATCCATATAGGATAGTAGTTAGGGTATAAGATAAAACTTAGGGGTTGATTAGGGTTTGATCCCCTAATATTTAATTAACTAGTTTTCATATCAAGTCTTTCCGCCTGACATTCATATTCAACATTAAGCAGGACATTTAGTCCTAAGTTCCACATACCATGTGCCACTTGAATCTAGGCCCTCTATTGCCTTAAACGGTTGCTTAGCATTACAACGGTGTGTGGTCGAGAATCAAACCTTTTCGTTGGCATCTACGTACCAGAATTCATACCAGAAATCCAGGTGCTGTTTGCAACATTATATCAACCTTCATGTGGTTTAAAAGTTAAATCGACAAGCGAGCCATAAGAAGGCCCCAACATACATTGGATTCATGGAATTGATTCAAGGTGTTTGTGCGGTCAATCGACAATTAGAGTTCATAAGCATACGACAAGTCTGTTGTCTCATCAGCAAATACACAAAGCAATAATAACTTATG
Organism: Taxus chinensis; assembly: GCA_019776745.2. NCBI lineage: Eukaryota > Viridiplantae > Streptophyta > Pinopsida > Cupressales > Taxaceae > Taxus > Taxus chinensis. Next base: position 380,732,472 of record CM034154.1, on the reverse strand, counting down.
GCCCAAGTCATAAATATTACAGCAAACAAGGGTCTAGGGATAGCAACAACATTCCTTTAAGATCAAAGAGATATCTTAACATGTTTATCTTCATTTCAGCAGTTACAATATTATGAAAAGTAATTACCATGATAACTTACAAAATCAGGCGTTACATTCCTCCCTTCTTAAAGGAACTCATCCTCGATGATCAAAGTAAAACCAATTCACGAGTTCTAGGCAAAATTCAGTTATTGTCTTCCATTTCCATAAGTGCATACCAAAAATAGATCACTCTTTAAAACAATGTTTTAACGGATAACTGTAAAATAGACCAATAAATGTCTAAATTTGTTAGAGTTATCAGTTTCGTCGAATTTCAATTCGATCAACAAGTATTTGGAAAAGCAGATCTCATTTCATCAAGATTTCCCAAGTTGCACTTTCTCGCTAAACTGGTCCCATGGACCGTACATTGAATTCCACTTGTGATTTCTTACGCACAACTGTGGAGTTCCCAGCACTCGAACGGCTTAATCACGATTATTCCTGGGTCTTGGACCTTGCAAGAATTACAATTCAGCACATGTGATAAATCGGTTACGTATTTCTTAAGCAAATAAATATGAAAAACATATGATTATTCGATAACAGCGGAGTAATTGATAGATGATAAAGCATACAGAGTGATTATTCAACAATTTTCAAAAAGGTCCAACGGTAACGTGGCGACAACTTGGCGCCTTGCCAAAAAGTTAATTGAGCTCTTTTTTTCGGCCCTTAACCTGAAGAAAAGACCTTTCACCAATATTATAATTAACCAATTTCAATCCGACCTTTAAGTTGCATAACTCTTCTCTACCTATTGGCAGCATCCTTTTAGATGTTTCCGAATCATTTGATTTGTTGTTCCATTCCTTGAGGATTTCCTTGCCAATTACCTCCTTTGTCCTCTACGTTGTGCCACGCTAACAGGTGTTCTGGCATTTTCTATCCAATTAAAAATGCTTTCAAAGGGCACCATTTTTAAATAGGCGTGATATGTATTATTGTAGGCAAATTCAACAGCGGAAGGTATTCTATCCCACTTTTATACTGCTGGTCCATGCAATACATTTCTTAACATTCCTTAAAACTGATTGATCTCACTCGGGTCTTTCCTGTCCATCTGTCTTCTGAGAGATGATATGCAGAGCTGAAGTTTTAATTTAGTTCCCAAGGCCGCATTAAGCGATTTTGCACCAAAACCTTAGATGTACATCCCTCGGATCTCCTGTCCGATATGATCAATTCGTTCCGATGCAAAATCTGAAAATTTCATTGTACCAAATATTTCTTGCTAATACTGGTGCATCCGTCTTTCCAAAAAACAAGCAATTGAAGTGTCGCACACTTTTGGTTAATTGTCGACGACAACAGAGATAATCTCATGCTTATACCTTGAAATAGGCGAATTCCTTGACGAAATCCAATCCGTTATCACTTGTCATTTGTACTGTGGAACGCTGTGGGGATTACAATATCCCAGCGGGTGCTAGTGTTTGCTAACATGCTGACATTCCAAGCAGAATCGTGTATAACAAACTTCCACCACTCCTTTTTACGTCCCTTCTCGAAGTATTGCTTCTTAAGATCAGCAAGCATTTTCGTTGTAAGGATGTCCAGAAAAAGGTGAAATTATGGAATTCAGTTTAACAATTTCTTTCTTTTAAATCATTTGCAAGGGTATATAGACCTGTTTTCGAAAACTAAAAATTCCTTCGCTATCAAGAGAAATCCTTATACCTCACATCCTTTGATTCTGCAGCAAGGGTTGTTTTAACTTGCTTGGAAATAAGGGATCTTATTCCAAGCATTCTTCACATCATCCTTAAACTGAGTTTTATCAACATTATAAGAGCAGAGATGTGCTTCCTTCGACTCAGAGCATCTGCCACTCTCTTTTCCTTGCCGTTGATGTAGCCTATATCAAAATCATCGGACACAGAAATTCTAACCATCTTTCGTTGTCCTTGCATTCAATTTGGGCTGAGTAAAAATATACTCAACCTCCCGATTGTCAGTTTTTAACTCAAAATGTTTGCCTAAAAGGTATGCTCCACCTTTGAAGTGCATGTACAATGCAGTGAGCTCTAGGTTCGTGTGGACATAATTTTGGTTCATGTAAGTAACACCCTGAATGTTTGTTATCTTCCTCCTGAGCATAAAGTGTTGATATGTGAGTTCTTTGTAAAGGATGTTTTCTTATTGAATCATGCTTGATATGACTGTATCTTCTTTGGCAATTGCAGATCTTTGACTGAGTCGGAATAAGATTGGACTCTTTTATTTCTTTCATTTTGTAATCTAATTTTAATTTATCTCGGAATTAATCATTAGAGTTCTCCTCTATAAGACCTAGCCTTGGATCAGGGATTGATCCAAGTATTGCTTTAAAGTTTGTTCGTGATGAATAAATTACAGACCTTGAACCGTTGGCAAGGTCTATAGATTGAATATCTAGTCCGAGTATAACCTCAGGTTGATCATGTGAAATGGATTGGTTCCCGATTAATATATCTGGAATGTCTCGATCGTGGACCAGTAATAATTCGGTTTCATACAATTTTGTAGCTAAGCAGAACAGAGCTACCCTGTTCAAAATGCATGTTGTAGGTCTTTTTCCTGAGTGTATAAACGGAATGTAGACCTAACTGGAATTATTATGTTAGTAACCAAACTAAACCAACCTAGTTTTCGATTAGTGTTAGTCTAACCTAGCCTAGGCTAGACTATGTCCTAAGTTAGTATCTATTTTCTATGAAGGTTATACTAGGTTTATCCTAAATTCCCTAACCAAGTTACTAACCTAACTATTGGGCAAAAGGTTAGGGGGACCTATGTAGGGATGGCGAACCAGGGCGGCAGTGTCTATGTTATTTAATGCAAAAGGCTAAGTATGAAGGAACAGGTATTGGCATAGGTTTTAGAACGGCTAACTGAGCCGACGTGGTAGGTCGCTAAAACGAAATGTCTTGAAATTCTTTTGGTCTATCACCAACTTGGCGGTCCGGCTGGCAAGGGGAGTTTGAGCGGGAAATTTGTAGGATTAATACTGAGCTCCTTAGTCGGCTCGAATTCGCGAGAAGGCCAAAAATGGAAAGTTTGTTGTTTTGTTTGCTTATTGCGAATTTGTGTTTTCCGTCTGCCCTGTCCCGTGGTTCTTTGCCCAGTCTTCTTTGTGTTGCATGGCGATATGAGCTATCTAGCGCTCTGTTCTCTGGCAAGAAGTATAATGTCATGGAGATGCAAAAATGGTGTTGTCGCTCTAACTTGGAAAAGTAAAAGGAACGAGCGCTTTCAGTGGTCCGCTTCGAATTTTGAGCAAAAAGCCAGGCATGTTAGCCTAACCTTTAAAAATCTTGCTGTCTTTCACGTGATTTCATTAGAACAACTCTGTGCAAATTATTTGGTAATAGAGGATTTTCTTTGGATGTCTTGTGTGATTTTTGAACACTGTATCTTCATGCTGGTTCGATTTTTTCGTTTTCCGTTATGGGGTTTATTACAATTCGAACGTGTGGCTTTATTCTTTGTGTTTGCTTCTGGCTTAATATGCGAAATATGAAAGGATGTATGCTCGGCCTACTCTTTGGATGCCATAAAATTATTTTGTGATGGGTCCAGGACACTTTTATTCGTCATTTTGTCGTCGATGCATTTGTGAATACTTTTTTGGAAGGGAAACTGACTGGACATTTGTTTGATTATTTAGTTTAGAAGACCTTTTAGCTCTGTCGTTGTTATTGGATGGGTGGTTATTGATACTTGTTGGGTTTCATTTTGTCTTTTAAAGAGTGTTTGGGAACAGGTAACTACTGTGTTACAGTAATCCTTATGACCCTGTTGAGTTGTTTTCCTTTTTAATTGTGGTAATGGGAATTCACCCGTTGACAGTATAAGTCATATGGGATAGATGTAATTTTATTTTTGAAACGACTCCTGTAGATTCCATTAAATGATAGTCTATAAATTGGGCCACTTGTGGAGCTATAATATAGATATTTGATGTTGGAAATTGCTTTGTCTGAGTCTGTTGTAGTAACAGTAGTTGACTTCTGTTATTTGGTATGAATACTTTTGGTTTTACAAGGAATTTGTGGTTATACTCCTTGGGAATTTAAATAGGTATTCCCCAATCTATGTAAGCTTGGAGAATATAGTTTTTATGGGCCTCCGTTGGAATTATTGTTAACTAAATAATTAATAAGCTTTTGTATACCCTGATTTTTAAATTAAGGCCTTGCCAATGTTGGCACGGATGGAACATTATCTTCCTATGTATTTTTTCCTGTTGTTGGGATCCCTTTTGAATTCTTGATAGATAAACAGTGTAACTGCTTCAAATTATAACTGTTGGGTTTCTTTACTTTGTTTTGACTTGTTGGTTTCTGTGAGTATGGAAGATATGTGCATGTCTTCTTCTGTATAACTAAAAAACTAATGGGGGAATAACTTTTTTAATGGACTTATTTTTTAATTCCTCGAATGGTCATCTATGTCCTGTTTTCCATATAAGCCTAAGTATACCATTAATGTTCTTGGCTTTGTTGGTTTTCTTAATAAGCTTGATAACATGAATTAATGGCCTTTAAGTAGGTCACAAATACCATAACTTTTCAACTCTGATTCGTTCAGGGGTGATTATAATTATTCGCTTATGTTTTCCTGTCTAATTACATTCTAGTTTTTATGTGGCTGCTTGGGCTGTGCAATGCTGCTTGGATTTCGTTTAACAATCCCCTCCTTCGCCTAGTCCGTAGGGAAATGTCAATTGCTTAAATTATCATGAGTCCTTTTGGTTGACTTTGCGATAGCAAAGGATGTTCTTTGATTTCGAACCTGTGTCCTAAAGCTTTCAGTGCTCAATCTTTCTTATCGTGCTTTTACGTAAGGTCTACTGAGTCCCGCTTGGTAGATAGAACGATTTTTGGCAAGACGGCTATTGTAACTGGAAGTTCGCTTTATTGTAGTTTTCAAAACGTGGTGTTGATGATGGACGCAACTGATTTATAGCCATGTGTATTTAAGTGAAATGCTTACTTTTGGAAAGATGGTATAGACCTGAGGTAGTTCAGAGGGAACCATGTAACAATTTGTTTATTTCTCTTCCTGTTTTAAATTAATAAGTTGATATAAGTGTTTACACTCACATCTGTAATTGATTTTACATAATGACGGTAAACTGGAGTGATTGATATTCCTCTTTTTAGGTTGAATATAATGATTATCTGATGTTTGTTCAACTTGGGATTTACAATAAATCATTGGCGTAGGACACTTTTTGTTTCTTCTTGATCCCTAATATTTTATGTGAAATTATTTGAAGAAGTATATTAGGGGGGACTACTCCGTAACGAAAAATTTGGTTAACACGTTATAGACATGATATATTCTTAAAAAAACGGTTATACTCTAGTCATTTGTTATTTGAATTGGTGATTTATATCATTTAAAAACAGGGGGGTGTTAATGAAAACAATTGATGAGTGCAATTGTTTTTAAAGTTAGTGCTTACATGCTTAGTTCATCGAACTGACTCATGTTGATTATTTTGCAGATGGGTTTTGCCATAAGTGGTAAAAAGCATTGCAGGATCTGATAGATAATCGATTGATTAAATTGATTTATAGTCGAATTTCAGAAGATTCTCTAAAAATGTATTATATGAGGAAAGGAAACAGATGTACCTTTTTCCGTTGAGCATTGTATTTTAAGTATGTGGATTGTCACAAAATGTATCTGATTAGATCTGAAAAGAATGGAAGGAAATAAGTATTTGGCTACTATTGTGTGGTATTCTTATTCTCATTGTTGGACATTATTTGGTTTATTACCCGGAGGGCCTTGTTATCATTGGAGGGGGGGACTTTTTGATGTCAATGAAAGTTACAAGGAATATGAGATTGAAATTCTTATGAGTGTTAAGTAGTTCTAATTCTGTTTCTATCGAAAGCCAAAAAAAATTGAAAAATGTGGTGTGACATTTTAATCTTTTCTTTCTAAAAAGATGGGTTATAATGAACCTAAGCAGAAAGAATGATAATCAGGATGAAATTAAATAATAATCCCCTAGTCTGATTATGGACAGGACAAAACAATTAAAATTGGATTATTTTTATCATTGATATCTTGATACTACTAACGTATGATATAAATTCAGTTAGGAGAAAACTGATATAAAATCTAAATGGCCGAGTTCAGATGGCGGATGGCAATCTCATGTGGAAAGGTTATGAGTTATTGTTTCAATTCTATTATTTTAGAATCATGTATACTCTAAAGAAACTTCCTTGATGAGGAACCTTTGGCCTTAATATCTCCAACATTGTAATGGGTTTTATTGAGGAAGGCCATTCCTTTGACGAAGGATCCAGGGATCGGGAAAGGCTAACCTTAGGGGAAAGTCTTTAATGTAATTTAAACTCAATGTGCGAAACGCATATTAATAATAGAATCTTTTTGATGGTCGATTTAAGGTAAAGGTTGACGGCACAAGTCAACTGCAGGGTTGTACCTCCGAGAAGATTAGGATTCTCGAAGTTACAACAATGCAGGTGACTTATGACGACACCCTTTGCATTGATCGCTAAGATTTACACTTTGATCTCGAACGAGTTACTCAGGGACCGATTAGGAATGTGGTCACGTTATAAGGCTGCCTAGGAGATTCGGGGTATCTTGACAAACTGGTTTAACTAGGGTTTGAACCAGTATGTCATCGTATCCCTAATCCTCGTGGGCATCCATATACGTTATCACCTTGTTAATCCGTTTTCCGAGTGAATAAGTTGAGATAGGAGGGACTGACAGAAGTCGGTATAAGACATTCTACATAACATAAGAATGGGGGTGAAGGGCGTATTCCAGATTGATGAGTATGCCGTTAAGGAATACGAGACATAAACAGTATGTTTTCAAATCTTTGGCCAAAGTATCGCAAGCTGCTGATTGTTGCGTTGTCCTAATTCACCTAGTCTAAGGGATGAGATGCCGATGAATAATGGTAACAATTATTCAGTTAGGTTCCTTGGACAGAGCATTCTGAATCCCAGAATAGGGAAGAGAACCGCAAAGTGAAGTGTTAAATAAAAAACGCCAACTCTTATTACTCATGAATAGATCGGTAGATTACCGAGTCATGGAATGAATAGATCGGAGGTACTCCGAGTCATTACAGCTGCATATGGTTGTCTGTTAAAGAATGGTTATTTGATTTGTGAGTTCTAAATTATGTATTTAGAACCAGGATGCAATTATCAAAAAAAAAAAATTCACTTGTTCTAAGGTATAAAATGAGGATGTTACATCTTGGTATCAGAGCTGAAGGTTGCAGCTCTTGACCTATTGTGTCCATAATCTGATAAAACCTGAATTTTCTTGTAAAAGAAAAATGGGTTAGAACAAGGGGAACGTTGCGAAATAATGCTCCACCTGAAGGAGGAGCGGCAACAACCCAGAAACTTTGATGAGATCCTTGCTGCCCTTGTTGGACACAAGAGATCGCTTAGCTGTACTTGAACAGCAGGTGATGGGAAATGAGGAGGATGAGAAGCTGATAATAATAATCAGCAACCTCCTGAGGACAACCCCCGACATGGGTGTTGATGTTAATGCTGGGAATGCACCTGTCCAACCAGAAAACAAAAAAGGCCAGATTGGCAGCAGAACTCACTAATGATATAAAAAGGATAAGTCACCTAAGTATGATGGCACCAACCACATTAGGAGATGGAGCTGAGAACTGGCTCAGTTAGAAAATGGAGAAGACTTTGCAATAGAGGAATTCTCAGAGGAACACCAAAGCTATTTGGGGAGCCTATCACTTTCCCACGAAGCATCTTCTAAGTGGATAAGCTTCCTTGCGGATTCGACTTGTTTAGACCAAGGCATTTGCACGGCGAATCTGTCCTAGTGGGAAAACAAGGTCTTTGGAGGGGTCCTATCAGCTTTCCCACGAAGCATCTTCGTGGTGGGAAGCCGTAAAGCTGAACTAAACATTGATGAGACCAATATTACTTGGGATCAATTTAAAGGCTATTTTAGGCAACGTTTGGCTGCCACAAAAAACTTTTCTATGATCAGAAAATGACAGAATTTCAGAACTTAGCTCAAGGGAAGCTAACGGTAACTGAATACTGGGAGTGGTTTACAAAAACTCCTCAAGTATGTACCGCAGTATCAAACTGACGAGAAGTTCAGAATACGGAAATTCATCATGGGATTGAATCCCGTGATAGGGGGAGAGGTCGATGTTCACAGTCCAACCACTATGGAAGGAGTTGTTGAAAAGGCCATAAGGCAAGAACAGAATTAAAGGCTATTTCTGCTCATAAAGAGGAAGTGTGGAAGAAGACTGCAAACCCTTCTTCAACCTCTCTTGCACCTAGAAAGGACCATGGAAAAAGTTTTGGAAACAAGAGTAAGTTTCCAGGAGATAACAATAAGAAAGCAGTAGTAAAAATAAGCCTGCTGAAATGTAAGGGATAATTTTGTTAAAAATTATAATATGGGCAGAAGCCCTATGGAGGACAGCGTGACAATTACAAAAAACTGGAGGCAACTTCTGAGCCTAAAAAGGGACCTGTAGGAGCTGCTACAAATTGTGGCAAAGATCACTACGCAAAATCAGTGCCCTTTGAAGAAGGATGATCGTAATCAGCAGCATAAGATACATGCTGCAGTAGCAGACAAGCAAGCTGAAAAGCAAGTAACAACCTATAGAAGTTCCGGGTAAGTTATTTGGCATACCTGTCACTATTCTTTTTGATACAGGAGCTACTGAATGTTTTATTTCTAATAAACTTGCTTCTAAACTTAAAAGAGAAAAGCTGGAAAAATGGATAAATCTTGGACTGTACAGTATGGTAATAACTCTGTTCATACAGTGAGTATGTGTCTTTTTGGGGCAGTCCTTGGGGCACTTACCTAACTTTTCCACGGAAGTTGATCTCTATGTTACACCTTTGGGATCGTATGACATTGTCATCGGTGTCAATTGGTAGCTGACCATAAAGCAAAAGTAGCTTGCTATGAAAAGAACATAAAATGTTTAGATGATCAGCTGGAATCAAGCAGAGATTCAAGGTGTGAAAACGGGAAATTTCAGTTAGAAAACTGTCAGCTATGCAGCTTAAAAAAGGCTAAGAATAAAGGATGTACTCTTTATGCAAGTAAAGATATCTGAATCTTCAAAGAAGATGGTGATTATATGAAGCAAATTCCTCTGTTACAAAGTTTCAGGGATGTTTGTTTTTCCTGAAGAATTACCAGGGTTACCACCCAAGAGAGAATTGAACTTTCACCATTGAAATCAAACCGGGAAACCTGAACTGAACCTATTTCCAAAGCACCTTATAGGAGGATGACTCCTACAGAGTTAGTCGAGCTTAAGGCACAGTTGCAAGAAGAACTTTTGACAAAAGGTTTGTTAGACCAAGTGTTTCACCTTGGGGTGCGCCTGTGAATATTTGAAAAAGAAGGATGGAAACACTTAGGCTGTGTATTGATTATCGGATGTTGAACAAAGCAACAACAAGAAACAGATATCCACTTCCAAGGATCGACGATCTATTTGATCAGATGCGTGGAGCAGCGGTTTATTCTAAGATAGACCTTCGATCTGGTTATCATCAGTTAAGGATTAGAGAAGAAAGACATTCATAAAACAGCTTTCCGAACAAGGTACGGACATTATGAATTCACGTTCTACCCTTTGGATTAACTAATGCACCCGCAGCCTTTATGAACTTAATGAACAATATTTTTCAAGAATATCTGGACCAAGTTTGTACTTGTATTCTTGGACGATATCTCATTTATTCTAAAAGCGTTGAGGAGCACAATGAGCATTTGAGAGAGTAGTTTGGAAATTCTGAGAAAAAGAAAGTGTATGGTAAGTTATCCAATGTTCTTTCTTTGATTCAGAAGTTCACTATTTGGGTCATGTCATAAGTAAAGAAGGAATTGCTGTAGATCCTTCAAAAATAGTGGCAATAACTGAGTGGCCTGCACCAAAGAATGTGCATGAAGTAAGAAGTTTCATGGGTCTTGGGTCTTGCAGGTTACTATAGAAAATTTGTAAAGGATTTTTTCTAAGGTAGCTGCACCAATACTTCATTGCAGAGAAGAAGGATAAGAAATTCATATGGAACGACAAGTGCGAAGCGGGATTTCAAAAGTCTGAAAGACCAGTTGACTTCTGCACCTATATTAGCTGTACCAGACCCTAATGGGAATTTACTGTTGTAACGGATGCTTCTGGGGAAGGCCTTGGAGGTGTTTTGCTACAAAATGATCAGGTCATTGCATATGAAAGTAGAAAAACTCAAGTTACATGAGCTGAATCTATGCCCCTCATGATTTGGAGCTTGCTGCCATTGTTCATGCACTTCAAGTCTGGAGACACTACTTACTTGGGAAACCTTTTGAGTTGAAAATGATCACTTAGGGGCTGAAATATATTTTTACTCAGCCTAATCTGAATGCCAGACAGAGAAGGTGGTTAGAATTTTTATCACAATATGATTTTTGATATTAGCTATATCAAAGGGAAGGAGAATAGAGTAGCTGATGCTCTAAGTCGTAGGAGGCACATTTCTGCTCTTATAACATTAAGAACTCAGTTCAAGGAGGAGGTAAAGAGTGCCTCAGAATCTGATAATTACTTTCTGCAGGGTAAAGGCAGCGCTTGCTGCAGAACCCTAATGATGAAAGGTATAAAGGTTTTCATTTGATAATGAAGGAATCTTGCGTTATGAAAACAGGGTATATGTACCTATGTTGAACGACTTGATTTGAAGAAGTTGTTAGTGGAATTTCATAATTCACCTTTCTCTGGACACCCCGGGTATCACAAAGATGCTTGCTGATCTGAAAAACAATACTTTTGGAAAGGTATGAAAAAGGATGTCATAAATTTTGTGACCCATTGTTTGGAATGTCAGCGGGTTAAGGCAGAACATATGCACCCTGCTGGACTGGTTATATCCTCATAGCATACCGCAGTACAATGGCAGTAATAACCATGGATTTTGTACAAGGATTACCCATGTCTAGGAATAAACATGATGTTATCCTGGTAGTTGTAGATAAACTGACTAAGGTAGCTCATTTCATCGCTGGAAATCTAAAGGATGATTCACCAGTGCTGGCCAAAGATTCGTACATGAAATTTTCAGATTGCATGGTGTACCAGAATTGATTATATCTGACAGGGATCCAAGAATGACGTCAAGGTTTGGCAAACACTTAATACAGCTCTTGGAACAAACTAAACTTCAGTTCGTGCATATCATCCAGAAACAGATGGAAAACTGAAGGGTAAATCAAGTGTTGGAGGACATGTTGCGGAATGTATTGCATGGATCAACAGTATAAATGGGAAGAGTATCTTCCATTAGTTGAGTTCGCATACAACAACACTTATCACATCAGCATCATTAAAATGGCACCATTTGAAGCAACTTTATGGAAGAAAGTGCAGAACTCCTGTTAGTTGGGACAGTGTTGAGGATAGAGTGGTAATTGACCAGAGATTCTCACAGAAATGGAACAGCAAGTAGTTAAGCTGATTCGTGAAAGATTAAAGGAAGCAGCAGATAGGCAAGAAGAGCTATGCTGACCTTAAGCGGGTTGATAGAAGGTTTGAGCTTGGTGATAAGGTTTTTCTTCGTGTTAAAAACAAAACCCAGAAAGAGTTCTATAACTTTTGGCAAGGCTGCCAAGTTGTCACCTCGATTCCGTGGGACCTTTCGAAATTGTCGAATATAATCAATCCTGTAGCTTATCGTTTAGCATTACCACCTGCTTTATCTCACATGCATGATGTTTTCCATATTTCTTTGCTTAAGAAATACGTTTCAGATCTGTCACATGTTTTAAATTGGAATTCCTTGCAGGTCCAAGACCCAGGAATAATCGTGGTTAAACCCACATGAGTGCTGGAAACTCGCCAATTACATTTGAGAAATCGTGAAATACAGCAATGTAAGGTCCAGTGGGACTAGTTTAAATAAGAAAATGCAACTTGGGAAAATCTGGAAGAGATGAAAATTGCTTTCCTTCTCTTTTCAACAGAATGAATCTGTTGACAAAACATTCTTAATGAAACTTTATTTTTTTTATGTATTTATGAAAGCCAGATGAAGGCAAAACATTATATCAGGTTGAATAAATGTGTTTTGTGACATTGATTTCTGGAACTATTCAAATTGGAAAAGTCAACATTGTTTGTGTAACTGATAAATTGGTTGACCTGAAGGTCATTAATTGATATGTAATCATCGGGGACGATGAATCTTTTAGGAGGGAAGCATGTAACACCCTGAACTGTTGTTATTACTTCCTCCTAAGCATACAAGTGTTGATATGTGATTTCTTTGTAAAAAAGGATGTGTTCCTTGATTGAGAAATCATGCTTGATATGTACTGGATCTTCTTTGCAGATTGACAGATCTTTGACTGAGTCAGAATATGATGATTGGACTCTTTTATTTCATTTCATTTTGTATCTGAGTTTAATCTGATCTCGGAATGAATTATAGATTTATCCACCTATAAGACCTAGCCCTTGGATCAGTGGAATTGATCCAAGTATTGCTTTTTAAGTTTGTTCATGATGAATTAAAAATTTTAGAACCTTGAACAGGTTGCAAGGTCTAGAATGCATTGAATAAGCTCAGTCCGGAAGTCTAACTCAGGTTGATCATGTGAAATGGATTTGGTTCCCGATATCGTAAAGTATATCTGGAAGGTCTGGTCGTAATGGACAAGGTAATAATTTAGTTACTTATATTTGGGGTGAATTGTAGCCTAAGGGCAGAACAGGAGCTAAACCCTGTTCAAGAATGCATGTTGTAGGTCTTTTTCTGAGCATAGAATGTTCGACCTAACTGGAAGGAATTATTAATGTTAGTAACCTAAACTAAACTTAACCTAGGGTTAGATTAGTTAATCTAACCTAGACCTAGGCTAAGAGCTAATGTCCTAAGTTAGTATCTATGGTTCTATGAAGTTAGACTAGGTATTATCCTAAATTCTAACCTAAGTTACTAACCTAACTATGAGCAAGGATGTATTGGGGACCTATGGAGGGGTGCGAACCATGGGCGGCAGTTTCTATGTCATTAAATGCAAAGGATAAGTATGAAGGGACAGGTAATTTGGTAGAAGGTTTTAAAACGGCTAACTTGAGCCGACGTGGCAGTTCGCCAAAAATTGGAAAATGGTCTTGGAATTCTTTTGTCTATCGCCAAATATGGCGGTCAGTGGCAGTGGAGTTTGAGCGGGAAATTGGGAGAGTAAATGCATTAATGAGCTCGGTAGTCGAGCTGTGGAATTCGCGAGAAGGATGATGCAAAATGGAAAGTAATGTTTTTTTGGCTATCACGAATTTTACGGTTTTCCTCTGCCTGTTCACTGGTTCTTTGCACCAGTCTTCTTGGTGTTGCATGGCGAGTATGAGCGTATCTAGCTCTCTTTTCTCTGGCAAGGAAAATATATAAGTCATGGAAATAGCAAAATTTTGTTGGTGTAGCTCTAACTTAGGAAAAGGAAAAGAAGTCCGAGCTCTTCAGTGGTCTGCTTTCAAATTTTGAGCAAATATCCAGGCATGTTAGGCCCTAACCTTTAAAAATCTTGCGTTGTAATTTCAAAGTTGATTTCATTAGAAACAACTCTGTTCAAATGATTTATGGAAATAGATGATTTTCTATGGTTGTCTTGTTGTGATTTTGTACTGTATTCATGCTGGTTCGATTTTTCATTTATCCCGTTGATGGGTGTTATTAATTCGAACTGTTGCTATTTCTTTGTTATTGTTTGCATTCCGGCTTTAATATGCCCAAAAATTATTGCAAGGTGCTAATGTGATAGGCCATGCTCTGTGTGAGTCCATAAATTTGTTCTCTCGATGGGTACAGACTATTGAGATTTTGTTGATGGATACTTTTCGTTATTCATGTGGTGGAAAACTGTCGGAAGGGTCTTTATACTAAGGACATTTGTTTGATTGTCAGTTCAATCTTGACCTTTTCTTTTGAAGCTCTGTCGTGGTTGTTATTTAGTAGTGGTTAGGATTCTGGTTGGGTTTCGTTATGAAATTTATAGTTATTTGTGAAAGGTAAACTCACGTGTGACAGTTTCATTACGAACTGCTGAGTTGTTTTTCCCTAAGCATGGTTCAGGTTATGGGGTTCACCCCCCATTGATAGTATATTAGAATATCTAAATATATATGATAATTCCGATCCTGTATTGAAACTGACTCTGTGGAGTCTTTGAATGAATGTTATATTTGGTCCACCTTTTGAGGATAAGATGACATCTTTGCAATATTGTGACTTGTGCCATCAACTTTCAAATCCGCCTCGAAAATATCTACTTATTTATAAGGTGTTACATACGTTGAGTTAAAGTTATACTTTAAGATGCTCCTTTTAGGGTAGTCTTATCCCAACCCCTGGGTTCCTCACCTTAGAATTACCTTTCTTAATAAAACCCATTTAACAAAGAGAAGTTATTAAGAATTGAGGTCCCATCAATGAGTTCATTGAAAAACAGAAATCTAAATCAACGAAACTTGGCAATAGCCCTTAATCTTCACATAAGGTTGCTAACCATACCCTTTTTGGTTTATATCAGTTCTCATAACTGAAATATATCTTACTTATTAGTATTTAGATATAGTGAATAAAAATCCAATTAAACGTTGTCTTGACTTAGATCAAGACTAGGAAGTAATAATTTATTCAGCCTGTTTAGCTTCCTGTTGAGGTTTATTTTAACCTTAGCTTCTCGAAAGACAGTGATCTAAATTCCAATTTAGCTTTAGATAGAACATAACAGAACTACTAAACATACACAAGTATTCAATCACATAATCTTTGTAAAGCTTACTTAGAGAATCCCAAATGTCTCCAAGGTATACAATAATAACAATGCTCTTAAAATCATTCAAACCGAAGAAGTTCAATCCATCAAGATACGAATGCAAACACATACGTAACAAATACCTCATTTCATTCATTTCTAAGCTAATCAAATACATTTTATGCATTCAGCATATTTGATACAATACTCAACAGCAAAAGAACATCTTTCTTCAAGTAGTACATTTAGAGAATCAAATTGGAATTTTCATCGTAAAACCAAATTAAACAATGTGAACATCATAACAGATCAGTGTGCCTTTACCACTTACGGAAACCATCTCCAAAAAATGTCAACACGGGTCAGTTCGGTGAACTGAGCATTGTAAGCACTAATTCTTAAAACAATTGCAATCCACCAATTGTTCTCATTAAACAACCTGTTTAAATGAAATCATTTCTTCCAATTCCAAACATAAATCAGGCTATTCATCTTATATGTTAGAGACTAAGAACAAATGAATACAACCATTCTAAAGATAGCAAAACTCCTACAAGATTGTTTCTAACAATTTCTCAAGGCAGTTAAAACATTCAACAAGCTCGCTGTCTTAATTCTTTTATCATCATAACACATTTCAATGGTATTGACAAGTATACCTATTTATACAGCAACGCACATTTTATACCAGTCTCTCCATGCAATACCACAGTTTATTCTTGTTATGCCCTTACCGTAGATATCACAAAAAGATGCAAGAAGAAAGCACACAAGGTTTCTTGTCTAGGAGAGAGAGAATTTTCCTATTCAACTTATTATATACATCAACATATAAATTACAGTCTATAAGAAAGAAACAGAGTCAATCAGATTCCTAAATCATGTAATGTTCTGGATTGTACCGACTCCTTTAGATTAATGCATATACATTTATGCATGCGACTAAACAGTCGAGATTACAAGAAGAACTACAGTTCCATCTAAATCCAATTTTAAAAATCACCTGTAGCTATTAAGCAATATAAGAGCTCTCGCGACAAGCAAAAGAAAATAATCCAACCATGAAAGACTCAACAAATCTTTTCCCTATCATTTATCAACATGAAAATACCCAACGCCATCGCCTGACATGGTACAGCTAAGAGCTCTTTGTTTCAGTCAAACTTGAGACAAGATAACATTAAAACAAATAACGTTTCCATATGTAAATATAGTGAAATTCACACTGAGTTGAAACACAACATGCACAGCTTCATTCAACTAATAAAATGCCTACGATTATACAG
Source organism: Taxus chinensis (assembly GCA_019776745.2). Classification (NCBI taxonomy): domain Eukaryota; kingdom Viridiplantae; phylum Streptophyta; class Pinopsida; order Cupressales; family Taxaceae; genus Taxus; species Taxus chinensis. The sequence goes on along the minus strand of CM034154.1, from coordinate 380,716,297 downwards.
CAAGAATGTAAATTAGAAGCCGATTTCAAGAAGAACATTCCTAACAAGGTCTTCACAGAAGCCGAATTCCATATCAATAAATTTCCTCAAAGTTTCATCTGAAGTCGAGCTACTACGAAATATAACATGGTCTGAAATAAAGTCGAGTTGATAAAGAAACCCCATCCCTTAATTCCTCAGAATTAAACTGAACATAACACAACAATATTAAAAAAGATTCAAAATGATATGCATGCTCAGCAAGGACTCAAATCGAGAAATGAGCCAACACACAGCATATCATGGACTCTATTAATGTCAAATCCAACCAGTACTTATAACCAAGGTTTCGATTGAAGTTGAATTCATATGACAATAATTCAAGAATCCTAAAATTACTCACAACAAAACTTCTATAGAAGTTAAAACATAAATTACATTTCAAGGACTCCATCGAAGTCAATAACATTTAGTATTCTTACCAAAACAACAACATTCATAACCAAGCTTAGACAGAAGTTTGAAATACAAGATACATTTCAAGGACTCTCACTGAGTGAATACCAACCGTATTCACAACTGAGCTTACACAGAAGTAGAAACACTAGTTACATTTCAAGGACTTCAACAGACTCAAAACCAATGAGTATCCACAACAAGCTTCCGTAGAAGTCAATAACATACCACCCATTTCAAGGATTCCAACAGTATGCACAAGGAAACTACTACAGAAGTTAAAAACATAAGTTACGTTTCAAGGATTCAAAAGGAGTCAAAACCATATAGCATTCTCGACTAAAATTCTATAGAAGTCGTAACATACTATCAATTTCAAGAGTTCCAACCATATCATGCTAGAAGTATCCTCTACAAAACTTCAACAGAAGTCGAAACATACGAAACATTACAAAGACTCTCACTGAGTCATTTTCATATTTAATCCTTGCTACTTTTAACAGATTCTAACCCAAAATCACAAACTCAGTAAGGACTTCTACAATTGTCACTATCAAGTAGAATAATCATAGTAAGCATTCCCAATAAAAGAAATTCAATTATTCTAGCAAGATTCAACAGGGTTCCACATCAACAATAAAAGCACAACCGGTCTGTAATCGAAATGAAACCAAAAAGAAGAATAATACAGTAACCATTCCAACAAGGTCTTCTAAAAAACCCGAGATTCATAATTCCACAAGAAAAGAAGAACCAAAACATTGCTTCAAACCAATTGAAATGAAATCACCTGAACAAAGTTTTTTTATTGAAAGCATTTAGAGTAAAGCAAGATTTTTAAAAGTTAGGGCCTATCATGCCTAGTAATGTCGCTTTAAAAATCCAAAGAAGACCTTTGAATGAGCTCGAGCCTCTTCTCCTCTTCTTCCATGATAGATTCAGCAACAATAATTTGTTACCCTCATGCCTTATAAAATTTCCTCGACAGAGAAAAGAGCTAGTTATTCTCATAGTTGCCATGCAACACCAAGTAGACTGGTTCGAAGAACCAGTGATCAAATAGAGAGAAAATTGGAGCGCATGGAAAACCAAACAACCAACTAGTTTTCCATTTTACATGCCTTCCCGAGAAATCCGTGCTCGGGAACCGAGTTCATTAATGACATTAACACCAAAATTCCCGCCCAAACTCCATTGCCACCGACCGCCATAGTTGGTGATTGACAAATGCAAACAAAAGACCATTTCCAGATTTGGTGACTCTTCCACATCGGTCCCAACAAATATTTACAACCTCTGCCAAATCCCAAGTCCTTCATACTTATCCATCTCATAAATGCCATAGAAACTACCGCCCATGGCTCACACCCCTTCATAGGTCCCCCTTCATCCATGGTCATTAGTTAGGTTAGAAACATAGGTTAGATCTTAAGGTGATACTTTAGTATTACTTCCATAGTGCTAGGTTGCTAACCTTAGGAACATTTAGCTTGTAGTTTAGGGCTAGGTTAGATTACCAATAATTTAACCAATAGGTTATAGTTTAGGTTTAGGTTATTAAACTCAATAAATCCAGTCTAGGTCTAACAAATAGAATCGTTCAGTATAACAACCAACAGATATACATTCCCGAAATGGATTCTATCCAGCATTGATAATAAGCTAGCAGTACATACCAGAATTTATTACCTGGCTCAAGGTCTAGGCCTTCTTGATATTACGATATCGGGAACCAATTCATTTAACACGATCAACCTGAGTTAGACTCTGGAATTTCTTATTCAACACATTCAGACCTTGCACCCTTCGTAAGGTCTATAATTTTTGTTCATCCAGAATAAACTTAAAACATCTCTTGGATCAATGCCACTGATCCAAGGCTGAGTCATAAAGATGGGTAAATCCACAATTCATCCCGAAATCAGATTGAACTCAGGTGCTAAAAATGAAAGAAATAAAAGATTCCAAGCATATCCAGACTCAGTCAAAGATCTTCAAGAGCAAAGAAGATACAATCAATATCAAGCATGACTTCACAATCAAAGGAACACATCCTTATATAGAAGAAATCATATATCAACACTTGAATGCTCAGGAGGAAGTAACAATAGTTCAGAGTGTTGCATGCTTCCCTGCTAAAAGATTCATCGTCCCGATGATTACATATTTGATTTACCTTCAGGTCAACCAATTTATTAGTTCATAATACAATGTGACTATTTCCAACTTGAATAGTTCCAGAAATCAATGTCATGATACATTTTATTCAGCCTGAATAATGTTTGCCTCAATCTGGCTTTCATGTAGACATGAAAAAGATAAGTTCATAAAAAAAATGTTTTGTCAACAGATTTCATTCTGTTGAAAAAGAAAAGGAAAAGTAATTTTTATCTCTTCCATATTTTCCCAAGTTGCACTTTCCTCGTTAAATTGGTCCCACTGGACCTTACATTGATGTATTTCATGATTTCTCAAATGCAGTTGGCAAGTTTCCAGCACTTGTTTGGGTTTAACCACGATTATTCCTGGGTCTTGGACCTGCAAGGAATTCCAATTTAAGACATGTGAAAAATATGAAATGTATTTCTTAAGCAAAGAAATATGGAAAACATCATGCATGTGAGACAAAGCAGGTGGTAATGCTAATTGGTAAGCTACAGGATTGATTATTTCGACAATTTCGAAAGGTTCCACGTAACGAGGTGACAAGATGGCAGCCTTGCCAAAAGTTATAAAACTCTTTATGGGTTTAACACGAAGAAAAACCTTCTCACCAAGCTCAAACCTTCGATCAACCCACTTAAGGTCACCATAGCTCTTTTGCCTATCTGTTGCTTCCTTTAATCATTCATGAATCAACTTTACTTGCTATTCCATTTCAATGAGGATATCTGGTCCAATTACCATTCTATCCTCAACACTATCCCAACTAACAGGGGTTCTGCACTTCCTTCCATAAAGTGCTTCAAAAGGTGCCATTTCAAGAGATGAGTGATAAGTGTTGTTGTATGTGAATTCAAATAGTGGAAGATACTCTTCCCATTTATACTGTTGGTCCATGCAATACATTCGCAACATATCTTCCAACACTTGATTTACTCTCTTTGATTGTCCATCCGTTTCCAGATGATATACAGAACTAAAGTTTAGTTTCCTTCCAAGAGCTGTATTAAGCGTTTGCCAAAATCTTGGCATCATTCTAGGATCCCTGTCAGATATAATCAATTCCGGTACACCATGTAACATGAAAATTTCGTGCACGAATCTTTTGGCCAACACTGGTGAATCATCCTTTAGATTTCCAGTGATGAAATGAGCTACCTTAGTTTATCTACAACTACCAGGATAACATCATGTTTATTCCTGGACATAGGTAACCCTTGTACAAAGTCCATGCTTATTACTTGCCATTTGTACTGTGGTATGCTATGGGGATATAATAGTCCAACAGGGTGCATGTGTTCTGCCTTAACCCGTTGAAATTCCAGACAATGAGTCACAAAATCAATAACATCCTTTTTCATACCTTTCCAAAAGTATTGATGTTTTAGATCAGCAAGCATTTTTGTGATACCCGAGTGTCTAGAGAAGGGCGAATTATGAAATTCAACTAATAACTTCCTTCTCAAATCGTTCAGCATAGGTACGTATACCCTGTTTTCATAACTTAAGATTCCTTCATTATCAAAATGAAAACCCTTATACCTTTCATCATTAGGTTCTGCAGCAAGCGCTGCTTTTACTTGCTAAAAGTATATATTAGATTCTGAGGCACTTTTTACCTCATCCTTAAACTAAGTTCTTAATGTTATAAGAGCAGAAATGTGCTTCCTACGACTTAGAGCATCTGCTACCCTATTCTCTTTCCCTTTGATGTAGCTAATATCAAAATCATATTGAGATAAAAATTATAACCACTTTCTCTGTCTAGCATTTAGATTAGGCTGAGTGAAATATATTTTAGTCCTAAGTGATCAGTTTTAAACTCTAAAGGTTTCCCAAGTAAATAGTGTCTCTAGACTTGAAGGGCATGAACAATGGCAGTAAGCTCCAAATCATGAGGAGCATAATTCAGCTCATGTAACTTAAGTTTTCTAATTTCATATGCTATGACTTGATAATTTTGTAACAAAACACCTCCAAGGCCTTCCCCAGAAGCATCCGTTACAATAGTAAAGCTCCCATTAGGGTCTGGTACAGCTAAAATAGGTGTGGAAGTCAACTAACTTTTCAGACTTTTGAAAGCAGTTTCACACTTATCATTCCAAATAAATTTCTTATCCTTCTTCTGCAATGAAGTTATCGGTGCAGCCACTTTAGAAAAATCCTTAACAAATTTTCTATAATAACCAGCAAGACCCATGAAGCTTATTACTTCATGCACATTGTTTGGTGCAGGCCACTCAGTTATTGCCACTCTTTTTGAAGGATCTATAGCAATTCCTTCTTTACTAATGACATGACCCAAATAGTGAACTTCTGAATCAAAGAAAGAACATTTGGATAACTTACCATACAACTTTCTTTTTCTAAAAATTCCCAAAACTATCTTCAAATGCTCATTGTGCTCCTCAACACTTTTAGAATAAATGAGAATATCATCAAAGAATACAAGTACAAACTTGTCCAAATATTCTTGAAAGATATTATTCATTAAGGTCATAAAAGCTGCGGGTGCATTAGTTAATCCAAAGGGTAGAACCGTGAATTCATAATGTCCGTACCTAGTTCAGAAAGTTGTTTTATGAATATCTTCCTCTCTAATCCTTAACTGATGATAACCAGATCAAAGATCTATCTTAGAATAAACCGCTACCCCACACATCTGGTCAAATAGATCATCGATCCTTGGAAGTGGGTATCTGTTCTTGATTGTTGCTTTGTTCAACATCTGATAATCAATACACAACCTAAGTGTTCCATCCTTCTTTTTCACAAATATTATTGGCGCTCCCCAAGGTGAAACACTTGGTCTAATCAAACCTTTAGACAAAATTTCTTGCAATTGTGCCTTAAGCTCGACTAACTCTATAGTAGTCATCTGATAAGGTACTTTGGAAATAGGTTCTGTTCCTGGTTTGATTTCGATGGTGAAGTCAAATTCCCTCTTGGGTGGTAAACCTGGTAATTCCTCCAGAAAAACATCCTTGAAACTTTGCAACAGTGGAAATCGTTTCATGGAATCACCATCTTCTTCTGAAAATTCAGATATCTTTACTGCATAAATGGTACATCCTTTGTTTTTAGCCTTTTTAAGCTGCATAGCTAACAGTTTTCTAACTGAAATCTCTCGTTTCACACCTTGAATCTCTGTTGCTTTCAGCCGATCATCTAAACATTTTATATTCTTTTCATAGCAATCTACTTTTTCTTTATGGTCAGCTAACCAATTGACACCGATGACAATGTCATACGATCCCAAAGGTGTAACATAGAGGTCAACTTCAGTGGAAAAGTTAGGTAAGTCAAGGAATGCCCCAAAAAGACACATACTCACTGTATGAACATAATTATTACCATACTGTACAGTCCAAGATTTATCCATTTTTCTAGCCTTTCTTTTATGTTTAGAAGTAAGTTTACGAGAAATAAAACATTTAGTAGCTCCTGTATCAAAAAGAATAGTGACAGGTATGTGAAATAACTTACCCAAAACTTCTATAGGTGTCACCTGCTTTTCAGCTTGCTTGTCTACTACTGCACCATGTATCTTATGCTGCTGATTACGATCATCCTTCTTCAAAGGGCACTGATTTGCACAGTGGTCTTTGCCAAAATTGTAGCAGCCTCCTACAGGTCCCTTTTTAGGCTCAAAATTACCTCCAACCTTGTAATTATCACGTTGTCCTCCATAGGGCTTTTGCCCATTGTTATAATTTTAAGCAAAATTATCCCTTACATTTCCAGCAGGCTTATTTGCTACTGCTTTCTTACTGTTATCCCCTGGAAACTTACTTCTGTTTCCAAACTTTTTCCATGGTCCCTTTTTGGGTGCAAGTGAAGTTGAAGAAGGGTTTGCAATCTTCTCCCGTACTTCCTATTTATGAGCAGAAATAGCCTTTAATTTCTGTTTTTGTCTTATGGCCTTTTCAACAACTCCTTCCATAGTGGTTGGACTGTGAACATTGACCTCTCCCCCTATCACGGGATTCAGTCCCATGATGAATTTCCATATTCTGAACTTCTCGTCCGTTTGATACTGCGGTACATAGTTGAGGAGTTTTGTAAACCGCTCCCAGTATTCAGTTACCGTTAGCTTCCCTTGAGCTAAGTTCTGGAATTTAGTCATTTTCTGATCATAGAAAAGTTGTGGCAGCCAACGTTGCCTAATGAAGCCCTTAAATTGATCCCAAGTAATATTGGTCTCATCAATATTTAGCTCAGATTTATGGCTATCCCACCACAAAGATGCTTCATGGGAAAGCTGATAGGCTCCCCAAATAGCTTTGGTTTCCTCTAAGAAGTTCCTTATTGCAAAGTACTTCTCCATTTCACTGAGCTAGTTCTCAACTCCATCTCCTAATGTGGTGCCATCATATTCAGGTGGGCTTATCCTTTTTATATCATTAGTGAGTTCTGCTGCCCACTTGGCCTTTTTGTTTTCTAGTTGGACAGGTGCATTTCTAGCGTTATTATCAACACCCATATCGGGGTTTTCCTCAGGAGGTTGATGATTGTTATTACCAGCTTCATCATCCTCCTCATTTCCCATCACCTGCTATTCAAGTACATCCAAACGATCTCTTGTGTCCAATAGGGCAGCAAGGATCTCATCAAGCTTTTGGGTTGTTGCTACCCCTCCTTAAGGTGGAGCATTATTCGCAACGTTCCCCCTTGTTCTAACTATTTTCTGTTACAAGAAAATTTAGGTTTTTATCAAATTATGGACACAATAGGTCCAAGAGCTGCAACCTTCAGCTCTGATACCAAGATGTAACATCTCCATTTTAGTACAATCGAACAAGATTTTTTTTTTTTTGATAAATGCTTCCGAGTTCTAAATACACAATTTAGAACTCATAAGTCAAAACAACCATTCTTATAATAGATAACCATATGCAGCTGTAATGACTCAGAGTACCTCTGATCTATTTATTTCATGACTCGGTAATCTACCGATCTATTCATGAGTATCAAAGAGTTGGCGTTTTTATTTTAACACATCACTATTGCGGTTATCTTCCCTAATCTCGGATTCAGAATGATCTATCCAAGGAACCTATCTGAATAATTGTTACCATTATTCATCGGCATCTCGTCCCTTAGACTAGGTGACATAGGACAACGCAATCAGCAGCTTGCGATACTTTAGCCAAAAATTTGAAACATACTGCTTATGTCTCGTATTCCTTGATGGCATACTCGTCAATCTGGAATACGTCCTTCACCCCATTCCTATGTTATATAGAATGTCTTATACTGACTTCTGTCAGTCTCTCCTGCCCCAAGTTATTCACTCAGGAACGGATTAGTAATATGACAACGTTATAGGGATGCTCTTGATGACTAGGGATACACTGACATACTGGGTCAAACGTAGTTAACCCAGTGTGTCAAGATACCCCGAGTCTCCTGGGGAAGCCTTATAACATGACCACGTTCCTAATAAGTCCCAGAGTAAAACTTGTTTGAGTTTAAGGTGTAAATCTTAGTGATCAATGCAAAGGGTGTCACCATAAGTCACCTGCATTGTTGTATCTTCGAGAAGATCCTAATCTTCTCGAAGGTACAACCCTACAGTTGACTTGTGCCATCAACTTTCAAATCCTCCTCGAAAAGATCTACTTATTTATAAGGTGTTACATACGTTGAGTTAAAGTTATACTTTAAGACACTCCTTTTAGGGTAGTCTTTCCCAACCCCTGGGTTCCTCACCTTAGAATTACCTTTCTTAATAAAACCCATTTAACAAAGAGAAGTTATTAAGAATTGAGGTCCCATCAAGGAGTTCATTGAAAAACAGAAATCTAAATCAATGAAACTGGGCAATAGCCCTTAATCTTCACATAAGGTTGCTAACCATACCCTTTTTGGTTTATATCAGTTCTCATAAGTAAAATATATCTTACTTATTAGTATTTAGATATAGTGAATAAAAATCCAATTAAACGTTGTCTTGACTTAGATCAAGACTAGGAAGTAATAATTTATTCAGCCCGTTTAGCTTCCTGTTGAGGTTTATTTTAACCTTAGCTTCTCGAAAGACAGTGATCTAAATTCCAATTTAGCTTTAGATAGAACATAACAGAACTACTAAACATACACAAGTATTCAGTCACATAATCTTTGCAAAGCTTACTTAGAGGATCCCAAATGTCTCCAAGGTATACAATAATAACAATTCTCTTAAAATCATTCAAGCCGAAGAAGTTCAATCCATCAAGATACGAATGCAACACATACATAACAAATACCTCATTTCATTCATTTCTAAGCTAATCAAATACATTTTATGCATTCAGCATATTTGATACAATACTCAACAGCAAAAGAACATCTTTCTTCAAGTAGTACATTTAGAGAATCAAATTGGAATTTTCATCGTAAAACCAAATTAAACAATCTAAACATCATAACAGATCTGCGTGCCTTTACCACTTACGGCAACCATCTGTAAAAATTGTCAACACGGGTCAGTTCGGTGAACTGAGCATGATAAGCACTAATTCTTAAAACAATTGCAATCCACCAATTGTTCTCATTAAACAACCTGTTTAAATGAAATCATTTCTTCCAATTCCAAACATAAATCAGGCTAATCATCTTATATGTTAGAGACTAAGAACATATGAATACAACCATTCTAAAGACAGCAAAACTCCTACAAGATTGTTTCTAACAATTTCTCAAAGGCAGTTAAAACATTCAACAAGCTCACTATCTTAATTCTTTTATCATCATAACACATTTCAATGGTATTGACAAGTATACCCATTTATACAGCAACACACATTTTATACCAGTCTCTCCATACAATACCACAGTTTATTCTTGTTATGCCCTTACCGTAGAGATCACAAAAGGATGCAAGAAGAAAGCACACAAGTTTTCCTGTCTAGGAGAGAGAGAATTTTCCTATTCAACTTATTTATACATCAACATATAAATTACAGTCTAGAAGAAAGAAACAGAGTCCATCAGAATCCTAAATCAATAACATTCTAGACTGTACCGACTCCTTTAGATTAATACATATACATTTACGCATGCGACTAAACAGTCGTGATTACAAGAAGAACTACAGTTCCATCTAAATCCAAATATAAAAGTCACCTGTAGCTACTAAGCGATTCAAGAGCTTTCGCGCCAAGCAAAAGAAAATAATCCAACCATGAAAGACTCAACAAATCTTTTCCCTATCATTTATCAACATGAAAATACCCAATGCCATCACCTGACATGGTACAACTAAGAGGTCTTTGCTTCAGTCAAACTTGAGACAAGATAACATTAAAACAAATAACGATTCCATATGCAATTAGAGTGACATTCACACAGAGTCGAAACACAACATGCACAGCTTCATTCAACTAATCAAATCCCTACGATTATACAACAAGGATGTAAATTAGAAGCTGATTTCAAGAAGAATATTCACAACAAGGTCTTCATAGAAGCCGAATTCCATATCAATAAATTTCCTCAAAGTTTCATCTGAAGTCGAGCTACTACGAAATATAACAGGGTCTCAAACAAAGTCAAGTTGATAAAGAAACCCCATCCCTTAATTCCTCAGAATCGAACTGAACATAACACAACAATATTAAGAAAGATTCAAAACGATATGCATGCTCAGCGAGGACTCAAATCGAGAAACGAGCCAACACGCAGCATATCATGGACTCCAACAATGTCAAATCCAACCAGTACTTATAACCAAGGTTTCGATTGAAGTTGAATTCATACGACAACAATTCAAGAATCCTAAAAGTACTCACAACAAAACTTCTACAGTTTCAAGGACTCCATCGAAGTTAATAACATTTAGTATTCTTAACAAAACAACAACATTCATAACCAAGCTTAGACAGAAGTTTGAAATACAAGATACATTTCAAGGACTCTCACTGAGTCAATACCAACCGTATTCACAACTGAGCTTACACAGAAGTAGAAACACTAGTTACATTTCAAGGACTTCAACAAACTCAAAACCAATGAGTATCCACAACAAGCTTCCGCAGAAGTCAATAACATACCACCCATTTCAAGGATTCCAATAGTATGCACAAGGAAACTACTACAGAAGTTAAAAACATAAGTTACGTTTCAAGGATTCAAAAGGAGTCGAAACCAAATAGCATTCTCGACTAAACTTCTATAGAAATCGTAACATACTATCAATTTCAAGAGTTCCAACCATATCATGCTAAAAGTATCCTCTACAAAACTTCAACAGAAGTCGAGACATACGAAACATTACAAAGACTCTCACTGAGTCATTTTCGTATTTAATCCTTGCTACTTTCAACAGATTCTAACCCAAAATCACAAACTCAGTAAGGACTTCTACAATCGTCACAATCAAGTAGAATAATCACAGCAAGCATTCCCAACAGAAGAACTTCAAGTATTCTAGCAAGATTCAATAGGGTTCCACATCAACAATAAAAGCACAGCCGGTCTGTAATCGAAATGAAACCAAAAAGAAGAATAATACAGTAACCATTCCAACAAGGTCTTCTAAAAAACCCAACATTCATAATTCCACAGGAAAAGAAGAACCAAAACATTGCTTCAAACCAACTGAACTGAAATCACCTGAACAGAGTTGTTTTAATGAAAGCATTTAGAGTAAAGCAATATTTTTAAAAGTCAGGGCCTATCATGCCTGGTAATGTCACTTTAAAAATCTGAAGAAGACCTCTGAATGAGCTCGAGCCTTCTCCTCTTCTTCCACGATAGATTCAGCAACAATAATTTGTTACCCTCATGCCTTATAAACTTTCCTCGACAGAGAAAAGAGCTAGTTATTCTCATAGTTGCCATGCAACACCAAGTAGACTGGTTCGAAGAACCAGTGATCAAACAGAGAGAAAACCAGAGTGCATGGAAAACCAAACAACCAACTAGTTTTCCATTTTGCATGCCTTCCCGAGCAATCCGTGCTCGGGAACCGAGTTCATTAATGACATTAACTCCAAAATTCCTGCCCAAACTCCATTGCCACCGACCGCCATAGTTGGCGATTGACAAATGCAAACAAAAGACCATTTCCAGATTTGGCGACTCTGCCACGTCGGTCCCAATAGATATTTACAACCTCCTCCAAATCCCAAGTCCTTCATACTTATCCATCTCATAAATTCCATAGAAACTACCGCCCATGGCTCGCACCCCTTCATAGGTCCCCCTTCATCCATGGTCATTAGTTAGGTTAGAAACATAGGTTAGATCTTAAGGTGATACTTTAGTCTTACTTCCATAGTGCTAGGTCGCTAACCTTATAAACATTTAGCTTGTAGTTTAGGGCTAGGTTAGATTAGCACTAATCCAACCCATAGGTTATAGTTTAGGTTTAGGTTATTAACCTCAATAAATCCGGTCTAGGTCTAACAAATAGAATCGTTCAGTATAAGAACCAACAGATATACATTCCCGAAATGGATTCTATCCAGCATTGATAATAAGCTAGTAGTATATACCAGAATTTATTACCTGGCTCAAGGTCTAGACCTTCCTGATATTACGATATCGGGAACCAATTCATTTAACATGATCAACCTGAGTTAGACTCCAGAATTGCTTATCCAACACATTCAGACCTTGCACCCTTCGTAAGGTCTATAATTTTTGTTCATCCAGAATAAACTTAAAACATCTCTTGGATCAATGCCACTGATCCAAGGCTGAGTCATAAAGATGGGTAAATCCACAATTCATCCCGAAATCAGATTGAACTCAGGTGCTAAAAATGAAAGAAATAAAAGAGTCCAAGCATATCCTGACTCAGTCAAAGATCTTCAAGAGCAAAGAAGATACAATCAATATCAAGCATGACTTCACAATCAAAGGAACACATCCTTATACAGAAGAAATCATATATCAACACTTGAATGCTCAGGAGGAAGTAACAATAGTTCAGAGTGTTACATGCTTCCCTCCTAAAAGATTCATCGTCCCGATGATTACATATTTGATTTACCTTCAGGTCAACCAATTTATTAGTTCACAATACAATGTGACTATTTCCAACTTGAATAGTTCCAGAAATCAATGTCACGATACATTTTATTCAGCCTGAATAATGTTTGCCTCAATCTGGCTTTCATGTAGACATGAAAAAGATAAGTTCATAAAAAAAATGTTTTGTCAACAGATTTCATTCTGTTGAAAAAGAAAAGGAAAAGCAATTTTCATCTCTTCCAGATTTTCCCAAGTTGCACTTTCTTCGTTAAACTGGTCCCACTGGACCTTACATTGCTGTATTTCACGATTTCTCAAATGCAATTGGCGAGTTTCCAGCACTCGTGTGGGTTTAACCACGATTATTCCTGGGTCTTGGACCTGCAAGGAATTCCAATTTAAGACATGTGACAAATCTGAAATGTATTTCTTAAGCAAAGAAATATGGAAAACATCATGCATGCGAGACAAAGCAGGTGGTAATGCTAATCGGTAAGCTACAGGATTGATTATTTCGACAATTTCGAAAGGTCCCACGTAACGAGGTGACAACTTGGCAGCCTTGCCAAAAGTTATAGAACTCTTTCTGGGTTTAACATGAAGAAAAACCTTCTCACCAAGCTCAAACCTTTGATCAACCCGCTTAAGGTCAGCATAGCTCTTCTACCTATCTGCTGCTTCCTTTAATCGTTCACGAATCAACTTTACTTGCTGTTCCATTTCAGTGAGGATATCTGGTCCAATTACCACTCTATCCTCAACACTATCCCAACTAACAGGGGTTCTACACTTCCTTCCATAAAGTGCTTCAAAAGGTGCCATTTTAAGAGATGAGTGATAAGTGTTGTTGTATGCGAATTCAACTAGTGGAAGATACTCTTCCCATTTATACTGTTGATCCATGCAATACATTCGCAACATATCTTCCAACACTTGATTTACTCTCTCTGTTTGTCCATCCATTTCCAGATGATATGCAGAACTGAAGTTTAGTTTCGTTCCAAGAGCTGTATTAAGCGTTTGCCAAAATCTTGACGTCATTCTAGGATCCCTGTCAGATATAATCAATTCCGGTACACCATGTAACCTGAAAATTTCATGCACAAATCTTTTGGCCAACACTGGTGAATCATCCTTTAGATTTCCAGTGATGAAATGAGCTACCTTAGTTAGTTTATCTACAACTACCAGGATAACATCATGTTTATTCCTGGACATAGGTAACCCTTGTACAAAGTCCATGCTTATTACTTGCCATTTGTACTGCGGTATGCTATGGGGATATAATAGTCTAGCAGGGTGCATGTGTTCTACCTTAACCCGCTGACATTCCAGACAATGAGTCACAAAATCAATAACATCCTTTTTCATACCTTTCCAAAAGTATTGTTGTTTTAGATCAGCAAGCATTTTTGTGATACCCGGGTGTCCAGAGAAGGGTGAATTATGAAATTCAACTAACAACTTCCTTCTCAAATCGTTCAGCATAGGTACGTATACCCTGTTTTCATAACGTAAGATTCCTTCATTATCAAAATGAAAACCCTTATACCTTTCATCATTAGGTTCTGCAGCAAGCGCTGCTTTTACTTGCTGAAAGTATATATCAGATTCTGAGGCACTTTTTACCTCATCCTTAAACTGAGTTCTTAATGTTATAAGAGCAGAAATGTGCTTCCTACGACTTAGAGCATCTGCTACCCTATTCTCTTTCCCTTTGATGTAGCTAATATCAAAATCATATTGAGATAAAAATTCTAACCACCTTCTCTGTCTGGCATTTAGATTAGGCTGAGTGAAAATATATTTCAGTCCTAAGTGATCAGTTTTCAACTCAAAAGGTTTCCCAAGTAAATAGTGTCTCCAGACTTGAAGCGCATGAACAATGGCAGCAAGCTCCAAATCATGAGGAGCATAATTCAGCTCATGTAACTTAAGTTTTCTACTTTCATATGCTATGACTTGATCATTTTGTAACAAAACACCTCCAAGGCCTTCCCCAGAAGCATCCGTTACAACAGTAAAGCTCCCATTAGGGTCTGGTACAGCTAAAATAGGTGCGGAAGTCAACTGACTTTTCAGACTTTTGAAAGCAGTTTCACACTTATCATTCCAAATAAATTTCTTATCCTTCTTCTGCAATGAAGTTATCGGTGCAGCCACTTTAGAAAAATCCTTAACAAATTTTCTATAATAACCAGCAAGACCCATGAAGCTTCTTACTTCGTGCACATTCTTTGGTGCAGGCCACTCAGTTATTGCCACTATTTTTGAAGGATCTACAGAAATTCCTTCTTTACTAATGACATGACCCAAATAGTGAACTTCTGAATCAAAGAAAGAACATTTGGATAACTTACCATACAACTTTCTTTTTCTCAAAATTCCCAAAACTATCTTCAAATGCTCATTGTGCTCCTCAACACTTTTAGAATAAATGAGAATATCGTCCAAGAATACAAGTACAAACTTGTCCAAATATTCTTGAAAGATATTATTCATTAAGTTCATAAAAGATGCGGTGCATTAGTTAATCCAAAGGGTAGAACCGTGAATTCATAATGTCCGTACCTTGTTCGGAAAGCTGTTTTATGAATATCTTCCTCTCTAATCCTTAACTGATGATAACCAGATCGAAGATCTATCTTAGAATAAACCGCTGCCCCACGCATCTGATCAAATAGATCGTCGATCCTTGGAAGTGGGTATCTGTTCTTGATTGTTGCTTTGTTCAACATCCGATAATCAATACACAGCCTAAGTGTTCCATCCTTCTTTTTCACAAATATTACTTGGCTCCCCAAGGTGAAACACTTGGTCTAATCAAACCTTTAGACAAAAGTTCTTGCAATTGTGCCTTAAGCTCGACTAACTCTGTAGTAGTCATCCATAAGGTGCTTTGGAAATAGGTTCTGTTCCTGGTTTGATTTCGATGGTGAAGTCAAATTCCCTCTTGGGTGGTAAACCTGGTAATTCCTCCAGAAAAACATCCTTGAAACTTTGCAACAGTGGAAATCGTTTCATGGAATCACCATCTTCTTCTGAAAATTCAGATATCTTTACTGCATAAAGGGTACATCCTTTGTTTTTAGCCTTTTTAAGCTGCATAGCTGACAGTTTTCTAACTGAAATCTCCCATTTCACACCTTGAATCTCTGCTGCTTTCAGCCGATCATCTAAACATTTTATATTCTTTTCATAGCAATCTACTTTTGCTTTATGGTCAGCTAACCAATTGACACCGATGACAATGTCATACGATCCCAAAGGTGTAACATAGAGGTCAACTTCAGTGGAAAAGTTAGGTAAGTCAAGGACTGCCCCAAAAAGACACATACTCACTGTATGAACAGAATTATTACCATACTGTACAGTCCAAGATTTATCCATTTTTCCAGCCTTTATTTTAAGTTTAGAAGCAAGTTTACTAGAAATAAAACATTCAGTAGCTCCTGTATCAAAAACAATAGTGACAGGTATGCCAAATAACTTACCCAGAAACTTCTATAGGTGTCACCTGCTTTTCAGCTTGCTTGTCTGCTACTGCAGCATGTATCTTATGCTGCTGATTACGATCATCCTTCTTCAAAGGGCACTGATTCGTAGTGGTCTTTGCCACAATTGTAGCAGCCTCCTACAGGTCCCTTTTTAGGCTCAAAATTACCTCCAACCTTGTAATTATCACATTGTCCTCCATAGGGCTTCTGCCCATTGTTATAATTTTTGGCAAAATTATCCCTTACATTTCCAGCAGGCTTATTTGCTACTGCTTTCTTACTATTATCCCCTGGAAACTTACTTCTGTTTCCAAACTTTTTCCATGGTCCCTTTTTGGGTGCAAGTGAAGTTGAAGAAGGGTTTGCAATCTTCTTCCGCACTTCCTCTTTATGAGCAGAAATAGCCTTTAATTTCTTGTTCTTGTCTTATGGCCTTTTCAACAACTCCTTCCATAGTGGTTGGACTGTGAACATCGACCTCTCCCCCTATCACGGGATTCAGTCCCATGATGAATTTCTGTATTCTGAACTTCTCGTCAGTTTGATACTGCGGTACATACTTGAGGAGTTTTGTAAACCGCTCCCAGTATTCAGTTACCGTTAGCTTCCCTTGAGCTAAATTCTGGAATTCAGTCATTTTCTGATCATAGAAAAGTTGTGGCAGCCAACGTTGCCTAAAATAGCCCTTAAATTGATCCCAAGTAATATTGGTCTCATCAATATTTAGCTCAGCTTTACGGCTATCCCACCACGAAGATGCTTCGTGGGAAAGCTGATAGGCTCCCCAAATAGCTTTGGTTTCCTCTGAGAAGTTTCTTATTGCAAAGTACTTCTCCATTTCGCTGAGCCAGTTCTCAGCTCCATCTCCTAATGTGGTGCCATCATATTTAGGTGGGCTTATCCTTTTTATATCATTAGTGAGTTCTGCTGCCAACCTGGCCTTTTTGTTTTCTGGTTGGACAGGTGCATTTCCAGCATTAATATCAACACCCATATCGGGGTTGTCCTCAGGAGGTTGCTGATTGTTATTACCAGCTTCATCTTCCTCCTCATTTCCCATTACTTGTTGTTCAAGTACAGCTAAACGATCTCTTGTGTCCAATAGGGCAGCAAGGATCTCATCAAGCTTTTGGGTTGTTGCTGCCCCTCCTTCTGGTGGAGCATTATTCGCAACGTTCCCCCTTGTTCTAACCATTTTCTGTTACAAGAAAATTCAGGTTTTTATCAGATTATGGACACAATAGGTCCAAGAGCTGCAACCTTCAGCTCTGATACCAAGATGTAACATCTCCATTTTAGAACAATAGAACAAGAAATTTTTTTTTTTTGATAAATGCTTCCTAGTTCTAAATACATAATTTAGAACTCACAAATCAAAACCACCATTCTTATAACAGATAACCATATGCAGCTGTAATGACTCGGAGTACCTCCGATCTATTCATTCCATGACTCGGTAATCTACCGATCTATTCATGAGTATCAAAGAGTTGGCGTTTTTATTTTAACACATCACTCTTGCGGTTCTCTTCCCTAATCTGGGATTCAGAATGCTCTGTCCAAGGAACCTATCTGAATAATTGTTACCATTATTCATCGGCATCTCATCCCTTAGACTAGGTGACATAGGACAACGCAATCAGCAGCTTGTGATACTTTGGCCAAAGATTTGAAACATACTGCTTATGTCTCGTATCCCTTGACGGCATACTCGTCAATCTGGAATACGTCCTTCACCCCATTCCTATGTTATGTAGAATGTCTTATACTGACTTCTGTCAGTCTCTCCTGCCCCAAGTTATTCACTCAGGAATGGATTAGTAATATGACAACGTTATAGGGATGCTCCCGAGGACTAGGGATACGCTGACATACTGGGTCAACCCTAGTTAACCCAGTGTGTCAAGATACCCCGAGTCTCCTGGGGCAGCCTTATAACATGACCACGTTCCTAATCAGTCCCAGAGTAAAACTTGTTCGAGTTTAAGGTGTAAATCTTAACGATCAATGCAAAGGGTGTCACCATAAGTCACCTGCATTGTTGTATCTTCGAGAAGATCCTAATCTTCTCGAAGGTACAACCCTGCAGTTGACTTGTGCCATCAACCTTCAAATCCACCTCGAAAAGATCTACTTATTTATAAGGTGTTACATACGTTGAGTTAAAGTTATACTTTAAGACGCTCCTTTTAGGGTAGTCTTTTCCCAACCCCTGGGTTCCTCACCTTAGAATTACCTTTCTTAATAAAACCCATTTCACAAAGAGAAGTTATTAAGACTTGAGGTCCCATCAAGGAGTTCATTGAAAAACAGAAATCTAAATCAACGAAACTGGGCAATAGCCCTTAATCTTCACATAAGGTTGCTAACCATACCCTTTTTGGTTTATATCAGTTCTCATAACTGAAATATATCTTACTTATTAGTATTGAGATATAGTGATTAAAAATCCAATTAAACGTTGTCTTGACTTAGATCAAGACTAAGGAGTAATAATTTATTCAGCCCGTTTAGCTTCCTGTTGAGGTTTATTTTAACCTTAGCTTCTCGAAAGACAGTGATCTAAATTCCAATTTAGCTTTAGATAGAACATAACAGAACTACTAAACATACACAAGTATTTAGTCACATAATCTTTGCAAAGCTTACTTAGAGAATCCCAAATGTCTCCAAGGTATACAATAATAACAATGCTCTTAAAATCATTCGAACCGAAGAAGTTCAATCCATCAAGATACGAATGCAAACACATACGTAACAAATACCTCATTTCATTCATTTCTAAGCTAATCAAATACATTTTATGCATTCAGCATATTTGATACAATACTCAACAGCAAAAGAACATCTTTCTTCAAGTAGTACATTTAGAGAATCAAATTGAAATTTTCATCGTAAAACCAAATTAAACAATCTAAACATCATATCAGATCTGCGTGCCTTTACCACTTACGGCAACCATCTGCAAAAATTGTCAACACGGGTCAGTTCGGTGAACTGAGCATGATAAGCACTAATTCTTAAAACAATTGCAATCCACCAATTGTTCTCATTAAACAACCTGTTTAAATGAAATCATTTCTTCCACATTCCAAACATAAATCAGGCTAATTCATCCTATATGTTAGAGACTAAGAACAAATGAATACAACCATTCTAAAGACAACAAAACTCCTACAAGATTGTTTCTAACAATTTCTCAAGGCAGTTAAAACATTCAACAAGCTCACTGTCTTAATTCTTTTATCATCATAACACATTTCAATGGTATTGACAAGTATACCCATTTATACAGCAACACACATTTTATACCAGTCTCTCCATACAATACCACAGTTTATTCTTGTTATGCCCTTACCATAGAGATCGCAAAAGGATGCAAGAAGAAAGCACACAAGTTTTCCTGTCTAGGAGAGAGAGAATTTTCCTATTCAACTTATTATATACATCAACATATAAATTACAGTCTAGAAGAAAGAAACAGAGTCCATCAGAATCCTAAATCAATAACATTCTGGACTGTACCGACTCCTTTAGATTAATGCAATACATTTACGCATGCGACTAAACAGTCGAGATTACAAGAAGAACTACAGTTCCATCTAAATCCAATTATAAAAGTCACCTGTAGCTATTAAGCAATATCAAGAGCTCTCGCGCCAAGCAACAGAAAATAATCCAACCATGAAAGACTCAACAAATCTTTTCCCTATCATTTATCAACATGAAAATACCCAACGCCATCGCCTGACATGGTACAGCTAAGAGCTCTTTGTTTCAGTCAAACTTGAGACAAGATAACATTAAAACAAATAACGTTTCCATATGCAAATACAGTGACATTCACACTGAGTCGAAACACAACATGCACAGCTTCATTCAACTAATCAAATCCCTACGATTATACAGCAAGGATGTAAATTAGAAGCCGATTTCAAGAAGAATAATCACAACAAGGTCTTCACAGAAGCCGAATTCCATATCAATAAATTTCCTCAAAGTTTCATCTGAAGTCGAGCTACTACAAAATATAACAGGGTCTCAAACAAAGTCGAGTTGATAAAGAAACCCCATCCCTTAATTCCTCAGAATCGAACTGAACATAACACAACAATATTAAGAAAGAGTCAAAACGATATGCATGCTCAGTGAGGACTCAAATCGAGAAACGAGCCAACACGCAGCATATCATGGACTCCAACAGTGTCAAATCCAACCAGTACTTATAACCAAGGTTTCGATTGAAGTTGAATTCATACGACAATAATTCAAGAATCCTAAAAGTACTCACAGCAAAACTTCTACAGAAGTTAAAACATAAATTACATTTCAAGGACTCCATCGAAGTCAATAACATTTAGTATTCTTAACAAAACAACAACATTCATAACCAAGCTTAGACAGAAGTTTGAAATACAAGATACATTTCAAGGACTCTCACTGAGTCAATACCAACCGTATTCACAACTGAGCTTACACAGAAGTAGAAACACTAGTTACATTTCAAGGACTTCAACAGACTCAAAACCAATGAGTATCCACAACAAGCTTCCGCAGAAGTCAATAACATACCACCCATTTCAAGGATTCCAACAGTATGCACAAGGAAACTACTACAGAAGTTAAAAACATAAGTTACGTTTCAAGGATTCAAAAGGAGTCGAAACCATATAGCATTCTCGACTAAACTTCTACAGAAGTCATAACATACTATCAATTTCAAGAGTTCCAACCATATCATGCTAAAAGTATCCTCTACAAAACTTCAACAGAAGTCGAGACATACGAAACATTACAAAGACTCTCACTGAGTCATTTTCGTATTTAATCCTTGCTACTTTCAACAGATTCTAACCCAAAATCACAAACTTAGTAAGGACTTCTACAATCAGTCACAATCAAGTAGAATAATCACAGCAAGCATTCCCAACAGAAGAACTTCAAGTATTCTAGCAAGATTCAACAGGGTTCCACATCAACAATAAAAGCACAACCGATCTGTAATCGAAATGAAACCAAAAAGAAGAATAATATAGTAACCATTCCAACAAGGTCTTCTAAAAAACCCAACATTCATAATTCCACAGGAAAAGAAGAACCAAAACATTGCTTCAAACCAACTGAACTGAAATCACCTGAACAGAGTTGTTTTAATGAAAGCATTTAGAGTAAAGCAAGATTTTTAAAAGTCAGGGCCTATCATGCCTGGTAATGTCGCTTTAAAAATCTGAAGAAGACCTCTGAATGAGCTCGAGCCTTCTCCTCTTCTTCCACGATAGATTCAGCAACAATAATTTGTTACCCTCATGCCTTATAAACTTTCCTCGACAGAGAAAAGAGCTAGTTATTCTCATAGTTGCCATGCAACACCAAGTAGACTGGTTCGAAGAACCAGTGATCAAACAGAGAGAAAACCGGAGCGCATGGAAAACCAAACAACCAACTAGTTTTCCATTTTGCATGCCTTCCCGAGCAATCCATGCTCGGGAACCGAGTTCATTAATGACATTAACTCCAAAATTCCTGCCCAAACTCCATTGCCACCGACCGCCATAGTTGGCGATTGACAAATGCAAACAAAAGACCATTTCCAGATTTGGTGACTCTGCCACGTCGGTCCCAACAGATATTTACAACCTCCGCCAAATCCCAAGTCCTTCATACTTATCCATCTCATAAATGCCATAGAAACTACCGCCCATGGCTCGCACCCCTTCTTAGGTCCCCCTTCATCCACTTATCATTAGTTAGGTTAGAAACATAGTTTAGATCTTAAGGTGATACTTTAGTCTAACTTCCTTAGTGCTAGGTCGCTAACCTTAGGAACATTTAGCTTATAGTTTAGGGCTAGGTTAGATTAGCACTAATCCAACCCATAGGTTATAGTTTAGGTTTAGGTTATTAACCTTAATAAATCCAGTCTAGGTCTAACAAATAGAATCGTTCAGTATAAGAACCAACAGATATACATTCCCGAGATGGATTCTATCCAGCATTGATAATAAGCTAGCAGTATATACCAGAATTTATTACCTGGCTCAAGGTCTAGACCTTCCTGATATTACGATATCGGGAACCAATTCATTTAACACGATCAACCTGAGTTAGACTCCGGAATTGCTTATCCAACACATTCAGACCTTGCATCCTTCGTAAGGTCTATAATTTTTGTTCATCCAGAATAAACTTAAAACATCTCTTGGATCAATGCCACTGATCCAAGGCTGAGTCATAAAGATGGGTAAATCCACAATTCATCCCGAAATCAGATTGAACTCAGGTGCTAAAAATGAAAGAAATAAAAGAGTCCAAGCATATCCTGACTCAGTCAAAGATCTTCAAGAGCAAAGAAGATACAATCAATATCAAGCATGACTTCACAATCAAAGGAACACATCCTTATATAGAAGAAATCATATATCAACACTTGAATGCTCAGGAGGAAGTAACAATAGTTCAGAGTGTTACATGCTTCCCTCCTAAAAGATTCATCGTCCCGATGATTACATATTTGATTTACCTTCAGGTCAACCAATTTATTAGTTCACAATACAATGTGACTATTTCCAACTTGAATAGTTCCAGAAATCAATGTCACGATACATTTTATTCAGCCTGAATAATGTTTGCCTCAATCTGGCTTTCATGTAGACATGAAAAAGATAAGTTCATAAAAAAATTGTTTTGTCAACAGATTTCATTCTGTTGAAAAAGAAAAGGAAAAGCAATTTTCATCTCTTCCAGATTTTCCCAAGTTGCACTTTCTTCGTTAAACTGGTCCCACTGGACCTTACATTGCTGTATTTCACGATTTCTCAAATGCAATTGGTGAGTTTCCAGCACTCGTGTGGGTTTAACCACGATTATTCCTGGGTCTTGGACCTGCAAGGAATTCCAATTTAAGACATGTGACAAATCTGAAACGTATTTCTTAAGCAAAGAAATATGGAAAACATCATGCATGCGAGACAAAGCAGGTGGTAATGCTAATCGGTAAGCTACAGGATTGATTATTTCGACAATTTCGAAAGGTCCCACGTAACGAGGTGACAACTTGGCAGCCTTGCCAAAAGTTATAGAACTCTTTCTGGGTTTAACACGAAGAAAAACCTTCTCACCAAGCTCAAACCTTCGATCAACCCGCTTAAGGTCAGCATAGCTCTTCTGCCTATCTGCTGCTTCCTTTAATCGTTCACGAATCAACTTTACTTGCTGTTCCATTTCAGTGAGGATATCTGGTCCAATTACCACTCTATCCTCAACACTATCCCAACTAACAGGGGTTCTGCACTTCCTTCCATAAAGTGCTTCAAAAGGTGCCATTTTAAGAGATGAGTGATAAGTGTTGTTGTATGCGAATTCAACTAGTGGAAGATACTCTTCCCATTTATAATGTTGATCCATGCAATACATTCGCAACATATCTTCCAACACTTGATTTACTCTCTCTGTTTGTCCATCCGTTTCCGGATGATATGCAGAACTGAAGTTTAGTTTCATTCCAAGAGCTGTATTAAGCATTTGCCAAAATCTTGACGTCATTCTAGGATCCCTGTTAGATATAATCAATTCTGGTACACCATGTAACCTGAAAATTTCATGCACGAATCTTTTGGCCAACACTGGTGAATCATCCTTTAGATTTCCAGCGATGAAATGAGCTACCTTAGTTAGTTTATCTACAACTACCAGGATAACATCATGTTTATTCCTGGACATAGGTAACCCTTGTACAAAGTCCATGCTTATTACTTGCCATTTGTACTGCGGTATGCTATGGGGATATAATAGTCCAGCAGGGTGCATGTGTTCTGCCTTAACCCGCTGACATTCCAGACAATGAGTCACAAAATCAATAACATCCTTTTTCATACCTTTCCAAAAGTATTGTTGTTTTAGATCAGCAAGCATTTTTGTGATACCCGGGTGTCCAGAGAAGGGTGAATTATGAAATTCAACTAACAACTTCCTTCTCAAATCATTCAGCATAGGTACGTATACCCTGTTTTCATAACGTAAGATTCCTTCATTATCAAAATGAAAACCCTTATACCTTTCATCATTAGGTTCTGCAGCAAGCGCTGCTTTTACTTGCTGAAAGTATATATCAGATTCTGAGGCACTTTTTACCTCATCCTTAAACTGAGTTCTTAATGTTATAAGAGCAGAAATGTGCTTCCTACGACTTAGAGCATCTGCTACCCTATTCTCTTTCCCTTTGATGTAGCTAATATCAAAATCATATTGAGATAAAAATTCTAACCACCTTCTCTGTCTAGCATTTAGATTAGGCTGAGTGAAAATATATTTCAGTCCTAAGTGATCAGTTTTCAACTCAAAAGGTTTCCCAAGTAAATAGTGTCTCCAGACTTGAAGCGCATGAACAATGGCAGCAAGCTCCAAATCATGAGGAGCATAATTCAGCTCATGTAACTTAAGTTTTCTACTTTCATATGCTATGACTTGATCATTTTGTAACAAAACACCTCCAAGGCCTTCCCCAGAAGCATCCGTTACAATAGTAAAGCTCCCATTAGGGTCTGGTACAGCTAAAATAGGTGCGGAAGTCAACTGACTTTTCAGACTTTTGAAAGCAGTTTCACACTTATCATTCCAAATAAATTTCTTATCCTTCTTCTGCAATGAAGTTATCGGTGTAGCCACTTTAGAAAAATCCTTAACAAATTTTCTATAATAACCAGCAAGACCCATGAAGCTTCTTACTTCATGCACATTCTTTGGTGCAGGCCACTCAGTTATTGCCACTATTTTTGAAGGATCTACAACAATTCCTTCTTTACTAATGACATGACCCAAATAGTGAACTTCTGAATCAAAGAAAGAACATTTGGATAACTTACCATACAACTTTCTTTTTCTCAAAATTCCCAAAACTATCTTCAAATGCTCATTGTGCTCCTCAACACTTTTAGAATAAATGAGAATATCGTCCAAGAATACAAGTACAAACTTGTCCAAATATTCTTGAAAGATATTATTCATTAAGTTCATAAAAGCTGCGGGTGCATTAGTTAATCCAAAGGGTAGAACCATGAATTCATAATGTCCGTACCTTGTTCGGAAAGCTGTTTTATGAATATCTTCCTCTCTAATCCTTAACTGATGATAACCAGATCGAAGATCTATCTTAGAATAAACCGCTGCCCCACGCATCTGATCAAATAGATCGTCGATCCTTGGAAGTGGGTATCTGTTCTTGATTGTTGCTTTGTTCAACATCCGATAATCAATACACAGCCTAAGTGTTCCATCCTTCTTTTTCACAAATATTACTGGCACTCCCCAAGGTGAAACACTTGGTCTAATCAAACCTTTAGACAAAAGTTCTTGCAATTGTGCCTTAAGCTCGACTAACTCTGTAGTAGTCATCTGATAAGGTGCTTTGGAAATAGGTTCTGTTCCTGGTTTGATTTCGATGGTGAAGTCAAATTCCCTCTTGGGTGGTAAACCTGGTAATTCCTCCGGAAAAACATCCTTGAAACTTTGCAACAGTGGAAATCGTTTCATGGAATCACCATCTTCTTCTGAAAATTCAGATATCTTTACTGCATAAAGGGTACATCCTTTGTTTTTAGCCTTTTTAAGCTACATAGCTGACATTTTTCTAACTGAAATCTCTCGTTTCACACCTTGAATCTCTGCTGCTTTCAGCCGATCATCTAAACATTTTATATTCTTTTCATAGCAATCTACTTTTGCTTTATGGTCAGCTAACCAATTGACACCGATGACAATGTCATACGATCCCAAAGGTGTAACATAGAGGTCAACTTCAGTGGAAAAGTTAGGTAAGTCAAGGACTACCCCAAAAAGACACATACTCACTGTATGAATAGAATTATTACCATACTGTACAGTCCAAGATTTATCCATTTTTCCAGCCTTTCTTTTAAGTTTAGAAGCAAGTTTACTAGAAATAAAACATTCAGTAGCTCCTGTATCAAAAAGAATAGTGACAGGTATGCCAAATAACTTACCCAAAACTTCTATAGGTGTCACCTGCTTTTCAGCTTGCTTGTCTGCTACTGCAGCATGTATCTTATGCTGCTGATTACGATCATCCTTCTTCAAAGGGCATTGATTTGCGTAGTGGTCTTTGCCACAATTGTAGCAGCCTCCTACAGGTCCCTTTTTAGGCTCAAAATTACCTCCAACCTTGTAATTATCACGTTGTCCTCCATAGGGCTTTTTCCCATTATTATAATTTTAAGAAAAATTATCCCTTACATTTCCAGCAGGCTTATTTGCTACTGCTTTCTTACTGTTATCCCCTGGAAACTTACTTCTGTTTCCAAACTTTTTTCCATGGTCCCTTTTTGGGTGCAAGTGAAGTTGAAGAAGGGTTTGCAATCTTCTTCCGCACTTCCTCTTTATGAGCAGAAATAGCCTTTAATTTCTGTTCTTGTCTTATGGCCTTTTCAACAACTCCTTCCATAGTGGTTGGATTGTGAACATCGACCTCTCCCCCTATCATGGGATTCAGTCCCATGATGAATTTCTGTATTCTGAACTTCTCATCCGTTTGATACTGCGGTACATACTTGAGGAGTTTTGTAAACCACTCCCAGCATTCAGTTACCATTAGCTTCCCTTAAGCTAAGTTCTGGAATTCAGTCATTTTCTGATCATAGAAAAGTTGTGGCAGCCAACGTTGCCTAAAATAGCCCTTAAATTGATCCCAAGTAATATTGGTCTCATCAATATTTAGCTCAGCTTTACGGCTATCCCACCACAAAGATGCTTCGTGGGAAAGCTGATAGGCTCCCCAAATAGCTTTGGTTTCCTCTAAGAAGTTCCTTATTTCAAAGTACTTCTCCATTTCGCTGAGCCAGTTCTCAGCTCCATCTCCTAATGTGGTGCCATCATATTTAGGTGGGCTTATCCTTTTTATATCATTAGTGAGTTCTGCTGCCAACCTGGCCTTTTTGTTTTCTGGTTGGACAGGTGCATTTCTAGCGTTAATATCAACACCTATATCGAGGTTTTCCTCAGGAGGTTGCTGATTGTTATTACCAGCTTCATCTTCCTCCTCATTTCCCATTACCTGCTATTCAAGTATAGCCAAACGATCTCTTGTGTCTAATAGGGCAGCAAGGATCTCATCAAGCTTTTGGGTTGTTGCCACCCCTCCTTCAGGTGGAGCATTATTCGCAACGTTCCCCCTTGTTCTAACCATTTTCTGTTACAAGAAAATTCAGGTTTTTATCAGATTATGGACACAATAGGTCCAAGAGCTGCAACCTTCAGCTCTGATACCAAGATGTAACATCTCCATTTTAGTACAATAGAACAAGTTTTTTTTTTTTTTTTTGATAAATGCTTCCTAGTTCTAAATACATAATTTAGAACTCACAAATCAAAACAACCATTCTTATAATAGATAACCATATGCAGCTGTAATGACTCAGAGTACCTCCGATCTATTCATTCCATGACTCAGTAATCTACCGATCTATTAATGAGTATCAAAGAGTTGGCGTTTTTATTTTAACACATCACTCTTGCGGTTCTCTTCCCTAATCTCGGATTCAGAATGCTCTGTCCAAGGAACCTATCTGAATAATTGTTACCATTATTCATCGGCATCTCGTCCCTCAGAATAGGTGACATAGGACAACGCAATCAGCAGCTTGCGATACTTTGGCCAAAGATTTGAAACATATTGCTTATGTCTCGTATTCCTTGATAGCATACTCGTCAATCTGGAATACATCCTTCATCCCATTCCTATGTTATATAGAATGTCTTATACTGACTTCTGTCAGTCTCTCCTGCCCCAAGTTATTCACTCAGGAACAGATTAGTAATATGACAACATTATAGGGATGCTCCCGATGACTAGGGATACACTGACATACTGGGTCAACCCTAGTTAACCCAGTGTGTCAAGATACCCCGAGTCTCCTGGGGCAACCTTATAACATGACCACATTCCTAATCAATCCTAGAGTAAAACTTGTTTGAGTTTAAGGTGTAAATATTAGCGATCAATGAAAAGGGTGTCGCCATAAGTCACCTGCATCGTTGTATCTTTGAGAAGATCCTAATCTTCTCGAAGGTATAACCCTGCAGTTGACTTGTGCCATCAACTTTCAAATCCGCCTCGAAAAGATCTACTTATTTATAAGGTGTTACATACGTTGAGTTAAAGTTATACTTTAAGACGCTCCTTTTAGGGTAGTCTTATCCCAACCCTGGGTTCCTCACCTTAGAAGTACCTTTCTTAATAAAACCCATTTAACAAAGAGAAGTTATTAAGAATTGAGGTCCCATCAAGGAGTTCATTGAAAAACAGAAATCTAAATCAACGAAACTGGACAATAGCCCTTAATCTTCAAATAAGGTTGCTAACCATACTCTTTTTGGTTTATATCAGTTCTCATAACTGAAATATATCTTACTTATTAGTATTTAGATATACTGAATAAAAATCCAATTAAACGTTGTCTTGGCTTAGATCAAGACTAGGAAGTAATAATTTATTCAGCCCGTTTAGCTTCCTGTTGAGGTTTATTTTAACCTTAGCTTCTCGAAAGACAGTGATCTAAATTCCAATTTAGCTTTAGATAGAACATAACAGAACTACTAAACATACACAAGTATTCAGTCACATAATCTTTGCAAAGCTTACTTAGAGAATCCCAAATGTCTCCAAGGTATACAATAATAACAATGCTCTTAAAATCATTCGAACCGAAGAAGTTCAATCCATCAAGATACGAATGCAAACACATACGTAACAAATACCATCATTTCATTCATTTCTAAGCTAATCAAATACATTTTATGCATTCAGCATATTTGATACAATACTCAATAGTAAAAGAACATCTTTCTTCAAGTAGTACATTTAGAGAATCAAATTGGAATTTTCATCGTAAAACCAAATTAAACAATCTGAGCATCATAACAGATCTGCGTGCCTTTACCACTTACGGAAACCATCTGCAAAAATTGTCAACACAGGTCAGTTCAGTGAGCTGAGCATGATAAGCACTAATTCTTAAAACAATTGCAATCCACCAATTGTTCTCATTGAACAACCTGTTTAAATGAAATCATTTCTTCCAATTCCAAACATAAATTAGGCTATTCATCTTATATGTTAGAGACTAAGAACAAATCAATACAACCATTCTAAAGACAGCAAAAATCCTAGAAGATTGTTTCTAACAATTTCTCAAGGTAGTTAAAACATTCAACACGCACATGCACACGCACACGCACATGCACACTCACACACACACGTACAGACACACGCACACGCACACGAAAATACACATGCACAGGCACACGCACACGCACAAGCACACGCACATGCACACGCACACACACATGCACATGGACACACACACGAACAAGCACACACACAAATACAGTCACGCACACACACACACATATGCATATGCACACACACACACACACACACACACACACACACATACACACACACACACACACACACACACACACACACACACACATACATACACACAAATGCACACGCACACGCACACGCACACGAAAATGCACACGCACACGCACATGCACAAGCACACGCACATGCACACGCACACCCACACGCATAGGCACACGCACATGCACATGCACTCTCACACACATAGGCACATGCACACGCACAAGCACACGTACACATATACGCAAACATATACGCACACGCACACATATACACACATATACGAAAATTGATCTTAAATACTAAGATTATAACCAAATCACAATTGAGTTGGATGTGTACCCTCGATGAGAGGATTCTGTAGGACATTGACATATGCCAGCTACAATATAGTGTCTTCATGAAGGCGGGACCTTCTTGACGACACAATGTTATAGCTGACATATTACAATGCCCTCCTGAATTAAATCATCAAGAATACATAAGCTGAATATTAAATTCTTTGGCTGGGGATAGGAGTGTGATCACGTATACAGAGTGACTCCAGAGGACTAAAGGTAACTAGACACACGGAGTCGTCTGGGGATGACACCGTATGTCTACGTACTTTTAGTTCCCATGAGTAGCTTCCTATACTTGTTCATATTGCTAGTTGGAGTTAGAGTTTGAACCTAAATTGGAAGGACTAGTAGGAACTAGGAAAGACCATTCTAGATAACAGACGAAGTGAGGTGAAGGACGTATTCCATTGGTGTGTATCACATCTAGGAATATGATCATGCAAAGCATGTGAAAATATTTGGCCAAAGTATCGCAAGTGCTGGTTGCGTTGTCCTAATCACCTAATTTAAGATGCATGATGTCAGATGAATATCAGTAACAGATATTCAAATAGGCTTCTTAAATGGATCACTTCCATAACCGGAAATGGTAAGAGAACCTTGTATATATATTATACTATGCATGAATGAACATGAAGAATCGGTAAGTTTTCGAGTCATGAAATGAGAGATCGTTGAAACTCCGAGCCATGAAAATGGGAGATCGGTAGTTCTTCGAGTCATTTACAGCAGCATATGGAATCTGTTATATGATTGAATGGCACTGAATGTGTGTTCCATATTGCAAATATGTGAACAGAGAACATTAGTTTTAAAAGGAAATTGTGTGATCCAAACTGCATTGTTTGGGCAGAGAACAATTATTAAAACTTGAACGTGTGTTTGAATTATATAATTCATAACAGCGAACGTTGTATAAAAAAAAAAAAAAAACAAATTCCCTTGTTCTAGTATCATAAAATGGGGATGTTACACACACAATCACTCACACGCACACACACATATGCATATGCACATGCACACACACATTCACACACACATGAAAATGTAAATGCACAGGCACACGCACATACACATGCAAAAGCACATGCACATGTAGACGCACACACACACGCACATGCATAGCCACACGCACACACACACACACACACACACACTCACAGGCACACGTAACACGCACTCCCCAACACACACACGCACATGCACACGCACATCCACACACACACGTGCACGCGTATGCACACATGCACACACACACACGCACATGTACACACACACACAAACACACACACACGCACACACACACACACGCACAAGCACACGCAAACGCATGTGCACACGCACATGCACACACGCACACGCACGCACGCACAGAGGACACGCACACGCATGCACGCGCACTCACATGCACATGCACACACACGACGCACATCGCACACACACAAACACATATGAACACATTCACACGCACACGCACACGCACACGCACATGCATGCACGCACACACACACACACACACATGACACAGACACATCCACACATGCACATGCACACGCACACGCACACACACATGCACACCCAAACGAGGACATGCACACGCACATGCACACCGACACACACACGCACACGCACACGCACACGCACACACACGCACACGCATACATACACACGCATGCACGCACACGTGCACACGAACATGCGCACACGCACACACACATTGCACACTCACACGCACACGCACACGCACACCAGCACATGCACACGCACATGCACATGCACACGCACACACACACACACACAGTCATGCACATGGACACCCAGGCACACACGCACACGGACACATGCACACACACATGCACATGCACACACAAACGCACACGCACATGCACACGCGCACACACACACACACACACAGCACACGCACACACACACGCACACACACACGTGCACACACACACGCACACACACACACGACACACACACACACCCGCACAGTGCACACGCACACACACATGCACATGCATAGTAACTTACACAGATAGACGCACACGCACACGCACACACACACGCACACGCACACTTACACTCGCAAGTAAGGACACACGCACGTGCACACGCACACAATCACACACACACACAAACTGCATAGCACACACGCACATGCACACGCACACACACACGCACACACACACGCACATGCACTCGTAAATGCACACGCACACGCACACGCACACACACACGCACACGCACACAGACACACGCACACGCACATGCATGCACATAACACACGCACACGCAAATGCACACGCCACAGGAACATGCACACGCACACGCAAACACACGCGCACACCCACATGCACACACACACACACACACACACACACACACACACGCACTCACGCACATGCAAATGCACACGCACGCACATGCACACACACACACACTCACACCCACACACACACGCACATGCACAAGCACATACACACGCACACACACACAAACACCCACACCCACACGCATAGGCACACACACACTCACACACACAAGAACACCCACATGCACACACACACGCACACGCACATGCACATGCACATGCATACGTACAAGCACATGCACACACACACACACACGAAACACTCACATGGACACCGACACCCACACACATAGGCACATGCACATGCACTCTCACACACACACTGTAACACCTTGATTTTTGTAAGTTAACATGGTAATTACTTTTCATAATGTTGTAACTGCTGAACTAAAGATAAATATGTTAAGACACATCTTTTGATCTTAGAGGAATGTGTTGCTGATCTGGACCCTTGTTTGTTGTAACGAAAAATGTGATACTTGTTGACAGAAGTTACTATTGCTTGTGTGATTGCTAATGAGACTTGATATGGAAACTAGTTAATTAAATATTAGGGGATTAAACCCTAACCAACCCCTAAGTTTTATCTTATACCCTAACTACTATCCTATATGGATTTTAGATTTCATAAGGGAGAAAATAGATATAAATTTCATTAACCTATGACTTAGGTGGATGACCTAGATATGGATTATTAAAATCCTAAACTAATCCTAACCTAAGGAAGGGGACGCATAGACCCATGTGGATGGAAAGGATAAGGGGAGGGGAGGTAAGAAATTTATAGGACAATAAATAATGTCCTTAAAAGTTTCAGCGCCAAGTTTGGCGGGAACAAGAAAAAGTTGGAGGCATCCAACTAGCTAAGTGGCTAAAAAGGAATTACATGCAAAAATTGAAAAAGGAAACTCGCCAACCTGAGACGGCGGTGGCGTGAGGAATGAGGAAAAAGGACTGCATTCAATGCATTCAATGACCTTAGTCTTAGCGACCAGCTCGCCTTGGAAAGAGGATAGAGGAAAAATTTGTTTGTCATTGTGTACAATCGGGTTTTTAGTTGCTCTGCATTTTTTTCCATGGTTCTGTCAAACCTGCTGTTATTTTTGGTTATTATTGCTATTCTTGGAATAGCCATGGCTATTTTTGAGCTTGAGGAAGTTAGTGGACTATTAGGAAAGCCCTGCTGTGGACGTCTATGGAGAGAAATAGGTCCTGTGGATGTGGTTTTCTTCGAACCACAAAAAGAATTTACAAGGCATGTTAAGCCCTTCTCCTTAAACTGTTTGCTTTTGTTTAAACATCTCATTAAAACAACATTGCTCTTATGGGGGGTGATTTAGTTGAATTATGTTTTTGTTTTGAATGAAATGATCTCTGGATTGAGTCATTTTCTTTGTTGTATGTGACTTGAATATTTCTTTGCAAAATGGGTAAATGAAATGAATTTGTTCTTGCTGTATAAGTCTGCATTGACAGTATTGTGTAATTGTTTCTATTACCCATTCTGTGCTCTCGAGTTGGTAAAAGTGGAAGAATAAAAGCATTCGGTAGGACCTTTTGGTTTGAGTTGTCATTACAAAACGAACACGACTTGGGCATACTTGTTATATTTTGAAAAGAATAATGAGTGTTTCTCTTACAGAAATTAGTTAATGAAACGAGTTATCTCTTTCTGCTGTTATGAATCCTGAAAATAATGATAATAGGATTTCATTGTGTATTATGGTTTTGAACTTGCTGTAAGTAACAGCAATGTGTAGAATTGTTGTTTTGATTTGTGTGCGATGAATGGTTAAGGAAAGCCATAAAAATTCTTGACAATGACTCAATGTGTAACTGTGCCTCTTGTCATATTACATTGTGTGGGGTATGAAACCTCCTTGGGACAGTAAGCGTCATAGTAGCAACTTACCTCGTTGTTCTAAATGGATCATGGTGTTCTGCCTGCTTGTTCTTAGGTATTCATATATGACCTGTTTGCTAGAACTGAAGTATCTGGGTATCTACCGAATGGGAACAGAAAAGTCTATCTATAGAATAGACTAGGTAGAGCATATAATTCATACTCTGTGTCTTGTTGAACTCATAGGTATATATATATGTATATATAATTTACGAATTGAATTCTAGACATTTCATTGCTATTTCATTAAAACCGAAATATGAACAGGGATTCTCTCCTTTGAATGTTGGAAAGTGAATATCTCTCACTATTAAGGTGAAACTCGTGATATCGTTGTTAGCTGTACACTCTTACATGTTCGGGTATAGCTGATGTGAATGTCTGTAGAGTGAAATATTGTTGAAAAGAAATGATTGTGTTTAGAGGTTCTTTTGGTACTAATGTTTATACCTGACACAGTTGCAATGAACTCTAGAGTCAACTTTTTGGAAAGGTAATGACTGTGCTTAGAGGTTTTTGGGATTATTGAAGTATACTACTCTAGAATGAATTATACTATTGGAGTATGTCTGTCTCTAAATAAGAGGATATTTGGATAGATAACGTAAGAAGAGGTGATATGATTCTTTCTCCCTTTTATTTGATTATTGATTTTCGTTCATTTCTCTTTGGACTAGTTATCATTGATTGATATCACGTTTGAATTAAAATTCTCTAATACAGTTATGAGGAAAGGAAAGAGAGTGTGAATGGATAGTTTGAATTAATGATCATTTCTTCTCTCATACAGTTGGAAATCTATAATTGTTATGGAACGAATTTCGTACTGCTTGGGTTAAGCATTTGTATTTAAATTGTTGTTTACTTTTCTCTTCAGCATTTGATTGTTTGAGATTAGACAAGGGTTGTATGAAAGGGAAAGGAAAATGGTTCTGCTGGATAGTTTTATTTAAAATCTATCCTTGTGAATCTTCCTCTAACTAATGTAGGGGAAAGGAATTGATAGCATTTATGTTAGAACAATAGTATGCATAATTGTATTATTGAGTTTTTACGGATGTTTGTAATCTAGAAATGTTTGAAGGAAATTACTTCTTGTTAGTAAGTATTCGGAAAGAGGACAGTAATCCTATATTTTTTGATTGGGATGGTAATTAGAGGATTAAGTTGATATGCTGTTCATCCTTTTTGGTATTTAATTCTGGAATGATGTTCATATTAACGTTTCATAAAAGCAGGGTTCTTTTATTGAGACAGTTAATTAAAAGGACCTCATTTTAATGATAAGTTCTTAATATGCTTAGTTCAATGAACTGACCCGTGCAAGTAAATTTTATGCAGATGAAAGTTGATTAAAAACGAAGACATGGTTGTTTTCTGATACTTCTTTTGATTAACTAAAGTTGGATTGTAATTGATAGCTATTACTCCTCTACGAGGAAATGAGAAAGGAAGGAGTTACATTCTTCTATCTTTATGAGTTGTAATGTTGTTTGATATAAACAAAGTCTAGTCGTTTGGACTGGAAAATGTACAGATTGTAAATCTGATGGATGAATACAAGTAAAAGTGTGATATTTTCAATAACTGTATCAGTTTGATATTGTTGAATAATTTTGAGAATATAACATTATTCCTTGACATGGAATTATTCAAATGTTAATGGATGAATTTAAATGGAAATAACATCTATTCTTTACCTGAATGCAACTTTTACGTTGAAATGTGCAATTAGTTCATACTTGGGTTAAGATGAATTTTGAATTGACATTAAAAAGGATTTAGATAAACACAAAATCTCTTAATTGGAAGGTATTCAGGATTAGTTTGAAAACTAAGGGATATCAAATAACTTAGGAGGTAGCCAAACCTTGTATTCAGACTCTGTTAATAGCCTCGAATGTTTAAATTCAGAAAATAAAGATATGGGAAAATCATATCTATTGATTAACAGACCTTAACTAAGTAAGGTTAAGAAGGATAAATGAATAAATTCATTTAGAATTAGACCTCGTTTAAATGATGTCTAATAAGATGAAATTCTGAATTTGTTTTCAATTGTGGAAAACTTGGTACTAAGTTTAATAGGTTAAACTTATTAAGTTTATCGATAATGGACTGATTAGTCCAAAGATTAAGAAAGGAACCAAGAAGTGAATATGCAACCCTTCAGTATAAAGGAGGAGATGCGTATTAAGCTAGAAGATGGATTAAGTCTCTCTTAGCTACATACAACTGCAACAAGAACAAGGATAAAGGATCCGCATAGCTGGTGAAAGTTGATCTTAAATACTAAGATTATAACCAAATCATAATTGAGCTAGATGTGTACCCTCGATGAGAGGATTCCATAGGACATTGACATATGCCAGCTAAAATATAGTGTCTTCATGAAGGCGGGGGGCCTTCATGACGACACAATGTTATAGCTAACATATTACAATGCCCTCCCAAATTGAATCATCAAGTTTACATAAGTTGGATAATAAGTTCTTGGCTAGGGATAGAAATGTGATCACGTATATGGAGTGACTCTGGAGGACTAAAGGTAACTAGACACACCGGAGTCGTCTAGGGATGACACCGTATGGCTGCATATCTTTAG
Source organism: Taxus chinensis (assembly GCA_019776745.2). Lineage (NCBI taxonomy): Eukaryota > Viridiplantae > Streptophyta > Pinopsida > Cupressales > Taxaceae > Taxus > Taxus chinensis. Next base: position 380,679,578 of record CM034154.1, on the reverse strand, counting down.
TTACCATGAGTAACTTCCTATACTCGTTCATATTGCTAGTTGGGGATTAGAGCTTGACCTTAAACGGAAGGACTAGAAGAGACCAGGAAAGACCATTCTAGATAACAGACGAAGTGAGGTGAAGGACGTATTCCAATGAGGTGTACCACATCTATGAATATGTTCATGAAAAGTATGTGAAAATCTTTAGCCAAAGTATCGCAAGAGTTGGCTGCGTTGTCCTAATCACCTAGTTTAAGATGCAGGATGTCAGATGAATATCAGTAACAGATATTCAGATAGGATTCTTAAATGGATCACTTCGATAACCAGTAAACGGTAAGAGAACCCTGTATATTCATTATACTGATGCATGAATTAACATGAAGGATTAGTAAGTCACCGAGTCATGAAATGAGAGATCGCTGAAACTCCGAGCCATAAAATTGGAGGTCGGTAGTTCTTCGAGTTATTTACAACAACATATGGTTTCTGTTATATGATTGAATCGACACTGAATGTGTGTTCCATATTGTAAAATATGTGAACAGAGAACATTGGTTTTAAAAAGAAATTGTGTGATCCAAATTTCATTGATTGGACAGTGAACAATTATTAAAACTTGAACGTGTGTTTGAATTATATAATTCATAATAGAGAACGTTGCATAAAAATATATATAGTTTTTCCCTTGTTCTAGTGTCTTAAAATGGGGATGTTACATCTTGGTATCAGAGCTGAAGGTTGCAACTCTTGGACCTAGTGAGTCCACAATTTAATAAGGTTTACATTTTCTTATTGAACCGAAAATGGTCAGAACAAGAAGAAATGCTGCGAACAACCTGTTACCAGGTGGAGAAGCAACTACTGCTCAAAAGCTGGATGAAATCCTTGATGCCCTACTAGACACGAGAGATCATTTGACTGTTTTAGAACAACAGTCTATGGGTAATGAAGAGGAGGAAGAAGAAGCTGATATAAATGATCAGCCACCTCCTTTGGACAACACCCATAGAGGGAATCCGGGTGTTGATAATAGTAATGTGAATGCTCCTAATCATCCTGGAACTAAAAGGGCAAGATTAGTAGCTGAACTTATAAATGACATAAAGAGAATAATTCCTCCAAAGTTTGATGGAACAACCCTTAGGGACGGAGCTGAGAATTGGCTCATTAAAATGGAGAAGTACTTTGCAATAAGAAACTTCTCCGAGGAGACCAAAGTGATATGGGGAGCATATCATCTTTCTCATGAAGCAAAATCATGGTGGGACAACCGTAAGGTTGAGTTGAATATTGTCGAATCAGACATAACTTGGGATCAATTTAAGGGTTACTTTAGGGAATGGTGGCTGCCTCAACTCTATTTTGATAGGAAAATGACTAAATTTTAGAACTGGTCGCAAGGAAGGCTGACAGTGACAGAATACTGGGAAGGGTTTACTAAACTCCTTAAGTATGTATCAGCAGTACCAAGCTGACGAGAAGTTCAGAATACGAAAGTTCATAATGGGACTAAATCCCATCATTGGTGGCGAAGTGGATGTCCATGGTCCAACCACCATGGAAGGAGTTGTCCAAATGGCAATAAGACAAGTAACAAAAATTGAGAGCAATTTCTGCTCATAGGGGAGAGATAAGGAAGAAGATTCCCAATTCTTCTTCATCTCTTGTACCCAAAAGGGGGCCTTGGAAAAGGTTTGGTGTGAAAAAAAAAAATTTTTTAGATAACAACAAGAAATCTGTAATGAACAAACCTACAAATAGTGTGCGGAGCAGCTTCACAAAAGTTAGTGGCAATGGACAAAAGTCCTATGGGATCCAGAATGATAACTTCAAAGCTGGTAAAAAATTTGAGCCTAAGAAAGGACCAGTTGGAGGATAATTCAACTATGGAAAGGACCATTACATGAGTCACTGTCCTATCAAAAAGGCTGATCACGATCAACAGCATAGAATACACGCTGCGGTGGCTAACAGACAAGATGAAAAGTAAGTTACACCTATAGAAGTTCCGGGTAAGTTATTCGGTACACATGTAGTCATACTTTTTGATACTGGAGCCACTGAATGCTTTATTTCTACTAAAATTGCAATGAAATTAAAAAGAAAGGATGAATGAATGGATAAGACATGGACAGTGCATAATGGGAATAATGCTGTCCATACAGTTGAAATGTGCCTTTTTGGGGCAATTCTTGACTTGCCCAGTTTCTCCACCGAAGTTGACCTGTATGTCACTCCTTTAGGATCATATGATATCATTATTGGAGTTAACTGGTTGGCAAAACATAAGGCAAAGGTCGGCTGTTATGAAAAACAAATTTTTTGTTTTGACGACCTGTAGAAAGCAACAGTCATTTAAGGTGTAAAGCGTGAAGTTGTAGTTAGAAAACTAACAACTATGCAACTAAAAAGGGCTAAAAATAGAGGCTGCACCTTGTATGCAGTAAAAATGACAGAAAATGCTGAGGAGGATAATGATTTCATGGAAAGATATCCATTATTAAGGGATTTCAGTGATGTATTTCCAGAGGAATTTCCAGGTCTTCCACCCAAACGAGAGTTTGAATTTGCAATAGAAATCAAGCCAGGAACTAAACCCATATCTAAGGCACCTTATAGAATGACCACCCTCGAGTTGGTAGAGCTAAAGGCTCAATTACAGGAAATTTTGACTAAGGGGCTGATAAGACCAAGCATCTCACCATGGGGAGGACCGGTAATTTTTGTAAAGAAAAAGGATGGCACATTGAGACTGTGCATTGATTATAGAAAGTTCGTTAAGGATTTTTCAGAAATTACTGCCCCAATCACTTCACTGCAAAAGAAGGATAAAAAATTTGTCTGGACTGACAAATGTGAATCTGCCTTTAAAAATTTAAAGGAACAGTTAACTACAGCACCTATTTTAACTGTACCAAATCCAAATGGAAATTTTATGGTTGTAACAGATGCATCAGGAGAACACCTTGGAGGCATTCTGTTACAGAATAACCATGTTATAGCTTATGAAAGTAGAAAGCTTAAGTTACATGAACAGAATTTTTCTCCACATGACCTAGAGCTCGCTACCATTGTACATGCACTTCAAATGTGGAGGCATTTCCTTTTAGGAAAACCTTTTGAGTTAAAAACTAACCATCTGGGGTTGAATTATATTTTTACTCAGCCAAATTTGAATGCTAGATAGTGAAGATAGTTAGAATTTCTGTCTCATTATGATTTTGATATAAGCTACATCAAAGGAAAGGAAAATAGAGTGGCAGATGCTCTGAGTCGAAGGAACAATATCTCTGCTCTTATCATGTTAAAAACTTAGTTTAAGGATGAGGTGAAAGATGCCTTGGAATCAGATCCTTATTTCCAGCAAGCCAAAACAGCACTTGCTGCAGATCCAAAGGATGTAAGGTATAAAGGATTTCGTTTCGATAATGAAGGAATTCTGAGGTTCAAAAACAGGGTATATATACCTCTAGCAAATGATTTAAGATGGAAATTGTTAACTGAATTTCATAATTCACCTTTTTCTGGACACCCTGGCATTACGAAAATGCTTGCTGATCTTAAGCAACAATACTTCTGGAAGGGAATGAAAAGGGATGTGGTGGAATTTGTAACACACTGCTTGGAATGTCAGCGTGTTAAGGCGGAACATATGCATCCCGCTAGATTATTATATCCCCACAACGTTCCACAATATAAATGGCAAGTGATAACGATGGATTTCGTTCAAGGATTGCCTATGTCAAGGAACAAGCATGATATCATCCTGGTTGTCGTCGAAAAATTAACCAAAGTGGCACACTTCATTGCTGGTAATTTGAAAGACGATGCACCGGTATTAGCAAGAAGATTTGTACATGAAATTTTCAGATTGCATGGAATACCCGAATTGATCATATCAGACAGAGATCCGAGGATGACATCAAGGTTTTGGTAAAGACTTAATGCGGCCTTGGGAACTAAATTAAACTTTAGCTCTGCATATCATCCAGAGACGGATGGGCAGACCGAGAGAGTCAATCAAGTTTTAGAGGACATGTTAAGAATGTATTGCATGGACCAGCAGTATAAATGGGAGGAATACCTTCCGCTGGTAGAATTTGCCTATAATAATACATATCATGCCTCTTTAAAAATGGCTCCCTTTGAAGCATTGTATGGAAGAAAATGCAAAACCCCTGTTAGCTGGGATAGCATAGAGGACAGAGAGGTAATTGGGCAAGAAATCCTCAAGGAAATGGAACAACAAATCAAAATGATTTAGGAACATCTAAAGGAGGCTGCCAATAGGCAGAAGAGTTATGCAGACTTAAAGTAGGTTGATAGGAATTATAAACTTGGTGAGAAGGTCTTTCTTCGGGTTAAGCCGAAAAAGAGCTCAATAACTTTTGGCAAGGCTACCAAGTTGTCACCACGTTACGTGGGACCTTTTGAAATTGTTGAAATAATCAACCTTGTAGCTTATCGTCTAGCATTACCTCCTACTTTATCACCAATGCATGATGTTTTTCATATTTCTTTGCTTAAGAAATACGTAACAGATTTATCACATGTGCTGAATTGGAATTCCTTGCAGGTCCAAAACCCAAGAATAATCATGGTTAAGCCCATTCGAGTGCTGGGAACTCGCCAGTTGTGCTTAAGAAATCGCGAAGTGAATCAATGTAAGGTCCAGTGGGACCAGTTTAACAAAGAAAGTGCAACTTGGGAAATCTCGAAGAAATGAGATTTGCTTTTCCATACTTGTTTGATCGAAATTGAAATTTTAAAAACTGATGATTCTACCAAATTTAGACAATTATTGGTCTATTTTATAGTTATCTTAAAACACTGATTTAAAGAGTGAATCTATTTTTGGTATGAACTTATGAATGGAAGAACAATAACTGAATTTTGTCCTAGAAACTCCTTGAATTGGTTAATTTGATCATCAGGACGATGATTCTTTAAGAAGGGAGGAATGTAACACCTTGATTTTTGTAAGTTAACATGGTAATTACTTTTCATAATGTTGTAACTGCTGAAATGAAGATAAATATGTTAAGACACATCTTTTGATCTTAGAGGAATGTGTTGCTGATCTGGACCCTTGTTTGCTATAACTTGATACTTGGGACAGAAGTTACTATTGACTTGTGTAATTGCTAATGAGACTTGATATGGAAACTAGTTAATTAAATATTAGGGGATTAAACCCTAACCAACCCCTAAGTTTTATCTTATACCCTAACTACTATCCTATATGGATTTTAGATTTCATAAGGGAGAAAATAGATATAAATTCCATTAACCTATGAACTTAGGCGGATGACCTAGATATGGACTATTAAAATCCTAAACTAATCCTAACCTAAGGAAGGGGACACATAGACACATGTGGATGGAAAGGATAAGGGGAGGGGAGGTAAGAAATTTATAGGACAATAAATAATGTCCTTACAAGTTTCAGCGCCAAGTTTGGCGGGAACAAGAAAAAGTTGGAGGCATCCAACTAGCCTAAGTGGCTAAAAAGGAATTACATGCAAAATTTGAAAAAGGAAACTCGCCAACCTGAGTCGGCGGGTGGCGTGAGGAATGAGGAAAAAACACTACATTCAATGTATTCAATGACCTTGGTCTTAGCGACCAGCTCGCCTTAGAAAGAGGATAGAGGAAAAAATTGTTTTTCATTGTGTGCAATCGGGTTTTTATTTGCTCTGCATTTTTTTCCATGGTTCTATCGAACCTGCTATTAGTTTTGGTTATTGTTGCTGTTGTTGTAATAGCCACGGCTATTTTTGAGCTTGAGGAAGTTAGTGGACTATTGGGAAATCCTTGCTGCAGACGCCGTGGGAGAGAAATAGCTCCTGTGGACGCGGTTTTCTTCGAACCACAAAAAAAATATAAAGGCATGTTAAGCCCTTCTCCTTAAACTGTTTGATTTTGTTTAAACGTCTCATTAAAAAAAACCTGCTCTTATGAGGGGATGATTTAGTTAAATGATGTTGTGTTTTGAATGAAATGATCTCTGGATTGAGTCGTTTTCTTTGTTGTATGCGACTTGAATATTTATTTACAAAATGGGTAAATGAAATGAATCTGTTCTTGTTGTATGAGTCTGCATTGATAGTATTGTGTAATCATTTCTATTACCCATTATGGATTTGAGTTGGTGAATGTACCAACGATTGTGAGTATTGTTTTCTGAGTTCTATGCATTCTAGTAAAAATGGAAGGATAAAAGGATTTGATATGACCTCTGGTTTGAGCTGTCATTATAAAACTAACTCGACTTGGGTATTCTTGTGTATTTTGAAGAAAATGAGTGTTTCTTTACTGAAATTATTAAGGAAACGAGTTTTCTCTTTCTGTTTTTTTAAATTCTGAAAGTAATGGTAATTGGGTTTCATTGTGCATTATGGGTTCAGTTTGATGGAAGTGATAGTGATATGTAGATTGTTTTCTAAGTTCTGTACGTGAATGGTTTTAAAAAAAATGTGAGAATGCTTGATGGAACTGTGCGTGAGTTATTTTCTCCAGTTGTATTACAGCGCATAGAATACAAATTCTTTGGGACAGTGGGCTTGTTTCATCGTTTTACTCTTACACAATTTAAAATGATTAAATGCCTCCGTATTTGGTTTGAAATCAGTCAAATAAATTGTTTTAGGAACTATTTACCTAATTCTAGAACTAAGTATCTGGGTATCTGCCGGATGGAATAGGAGTTTACTATTTCAGTCTCTTTTAGACTCGATGATGAAATTATATGTATATATATGTGTATATATTCAAACTGCATTCTATACTTCTTGTTGTTACCTCAAGGACCGAACTAAAGTGGGATTCTTACCTTGAATGTTGAAAATGAATCTTTTTACCAATAAGGTGAAACTCATGATTTCGTATCTGGCTATACATTCTTGATGTTCAGGTCTAGCTGAAATGCTTGTTTTTGATGAAACGTTGCTGATAAAAACTAGCTGTACATTCTTGCTTGTTTATACCTTAGACGTGAATGTCTGTAGAGTGAAATATTTAAAAGGAAATGACTGTGCTTAGAGTTTTTTGGGATACTAAAGTATACTAATCAGAATGAATCATACTATTGGATTATGTCTGTTCTAAATAGTGGATATTTGGTTAGACAGCGAGAAGAAGTAATATGGTTCTTCTTTCTATTATTCGATTATTGATTTTATTTACTTCTCTTTGGACTGTTATCATTGATTGACATCACGTTGGATTAAATTCTCATTACAGTCATGAGGAAAGGAAAGGGAGTGTGGATGGATAATTTGAATTAATGTTCATTTCTTCTCTCATACAGTTGGAAATCTGTAATCGTTATGGAACGAATTTTGTATTTCTTTGGTTTAAGCATCTGCATTTTATTGTTGTTTACTTTTCTCATCAGTGTTTGATTGCTTGAAATCAAATGGGTCGCATGAATGGAAAGGAAAGTAATTGGGTTTATATTTTTAGTCAATTTTTATCCTTTGAAATTATAACTAATGTAAGGGAATGGAATTGATAGCATTTATGTTAGAACAGCAATATGCATAATTGTGTTATTAGTTCTTACAGATGTTTGTAATCTGGAACTATTTGAAGGAAATTACTTCTTGTAGTAATTATTGGGAAAGAGGGGTAGTAATCCTATCTTTTCTGATTGGGAGGGTAATTAGATGATTGAGTTGTTATGCTGGTCATCCTTTTTGATACTTAATTCTTGAATGATTTTCATATTAATGTTTCATAAAAGCAAGGTTATTTTATTGAGACAGTTAATTAAAAGAACTTCATTTTAATGAAAAGTGCTTAATATGCTCAGTTCAATGAACTGACCCATGCAAGTAATTTTTGCAAATGGAACTTGAGTATAAACGAAGACATGGTTGTTTTCTGATACTTCTTTTGATTGACTGAAGATGGATTGTAATTGATAATTATTAATCCTCTATGAGGAAATGAGAAAAGAAGAAATTACATTCTTCTAACTTATGATTTGTAATGTTGTTTTATATAAATAAAGTCCAGTCATTTGGACTAGCAAATGTATAGATTGTAAAGCCGATGGAGGAATACAAGTACGAGTGTGATATTTTTAATGACTGTATCACTTTGATATTGTTGAATAAGTTTGAGAATATAACATTATTCCTTGATTTGGAATTATTCAAATGTTAATGGATGGATTTAAAAGGGAATAACATCTATTCTTTACCTAAATGCAACTTTTATGTTGAAATGTGCAATTAGTTCATACTTGGGTTAAGATGAATTTTAAATTGACATCAAAAAGGATTTAGGTAAACATGATCTCTTAATTGAAAAGGTATTCGCGATTAGCTTGAAAGCTAAGGAATATCAAACAACTTAGGAGCAGCCAAACCTTGTACTCAGACTCCGTTAATAGCCTCGAATGTTTAAATTCGGAAAATAAAGATATGGGAAATCATATCTATTGTTAACAGACCTTAACTAAGTAAGGTTAAGGAGGATAAATGGATAAATTCATTTAGAGTTAGACCTCATTTAAATGACGTCTAATAAGATGGAATTCTGAATTTGTTTACAGTTGTGGAAAACTTAGTTAAGTTTAATAGGTTAAACTTATTAAGTTATCGATAATGGACTGCTTAGTCCAAAGATTAAGCAAGGAACCAAGAAGTGAATAGGCAACCCTTTGGTATGAAGGAGGAAATGCGTATTAAGCTAGAAGATGGATTAAGTCTCTCTTAGCTACATACAACTGAAACAAGAAAAAGGACAAAGGATCAGCATGGCTGCTGAAAAGTTGATCTTAAATACTAAGATTATAACCAAATCACAATTGAGCTAGATGTGTACCCTCGATGAGAGGATTCCGTAGGACATTGACATACGCCAGCTACAATATAGTGTCTTCATGAAGGTGGGGCCTTCATGACGACACAATGTTATAGCTGACATATTACAATGCCCTCCCAAATTAAATCATCAAGTTTACATAAGCTGGATACTAAGTTCTTAGATGGGGATAGGAATGTGATCACGCATACGAAGTGACTCTGGAGGAATAAAGGTAACTAGACACACGGAGTCGTCTAGGGACGACGTCATATGTCTGCGTATCTTTAGTTACCATGAGTAACTTCCTATACTCATTCATATTGCTAGTTGGGGATTAGAGCTTGACCTTAAACGGAAGGACTGGAAGAGACCAGGAAATACCATTCTAGATAACAGATGAAGTGAGGTGAAGGATGTATTCCAATGATGTGTACCACATCTAGGAATATGATCATGCAAAGCATGTGAAAATATTTGGCCAAAGTATTGCAAGTGCTGGTTGCGTTGTCCTGATCACCTAGTTTAAGATGCAGGATGTCAGATGAATATCAGTAACAGATATTCAGATAGGCTTCTTAAATGGATCACTTCGATAACAGGAAAACGGTAAGAGAACCTTGTATATTTATTATACTATGCATGAATTAACATGAAGGATCGGTAAGTCACCGAGTCATGAAATGAGAGATCGCTGAAACTCCAAGCCATAAAATGGGAGATCGGTAGTTCTGTGAGTCATTTACAATAGCATATGGTATCTGTTATATGATTGAATGGCATTAAATGTGTGTTCCTTATTGTAAATATGTGAATAGGAAACATTGGTTTTAAAAATAAATTGTGTGATCCAAGTTACATTAATTGGACAGAGAACAATTATTAAAACTTGAACGTGTGTTTGAATTATATAATTCATAACAGAGAACGTTGTATATATATATATATATATAAATTCCCTTGTTCTAGTATATTAAATGGTGATGTTACATCTTGGTATCAGAGCTGAAGGTTGCATCTCTTGGACCTAATGAGTCCACAATTTAATAAGGTTTACATTTTCTTATTGAACAGAAAATGGTCAGAACAAGAAGAAAATGCTGCAAACAACCCGTTACCGGGTGGAAAAGCATCTACTGCTCAAAAACTAGATGAAATCCTTGCTGGCCCTACTAGACACGAGAGATCGTTTGACTATTTTAGAATAGACAGTCCAATCGGAAATGAAGAGGAGGAAGAAGAAGTTGATATAAATGATCAGCCACCTCCTATGGACAACACCAATGGAGGGAATCTGGGGTGTTGATAATAGTAATGTGAATGCTCCTAATCATCCTGGAACTAAAAGGGACAAGATTAGTAGCTGAACTTACAAATGACATAAAGAGAATAAGTCCTCCAAAGTTTGATGGAACAACCCTTGGGGACGGAGCTGAGAACTGGCTCAGTGAAATAGAGAAGTACTTTGCAATAAGAAACTTCTCCAAGGAGACCAAAGTGATATGGGGAGCATATCAGCTTTCTCATGAAGCATCATCATGGTGGGACAACCATAAGGTTGAGTTGAATATTGTCGAATCATACATAACTTGGGATCAATTTAAGGGTTTAATTTAGGAAACGGTGGCTTCCTCAACTCTATTTTGATAGGAAAATGACTAAATTTTAGAACTGGTCACAAGGAAGGTTGACGGTGACAGAATACTAGGAAGGGTTTACTAAACTCCTTAAGTATGTGCCACAGTACCAAGCTGACGAGAAGTTCAGAATACGAAAGTTCATAATGGGACTGAATCCCATCATTGGTGGTGAAGTTGATGTCCACGGTCCAACCACCATGGAAGGAGTTGTCGAAAAGGCAATAAGACAGGAACAAAAATTGAGAGCAATTTGTGCCCATAGGGAAGAGATAAGGAAGAAGATTCCCAACTCTTCTTCATCTCTTGCACCCAAAAGGGGGCCTTGGAAAAGGTTTGGTGTGAAAAACAAAATTGTTGTAGATAACAACAAGAAATTTGTAATGAATAAACTTGTAAATGGTGTGCGGAACAACTTCGCAAAATTTAGTGGCAATGGAGAAAAGTCCTATTAGAGCCAGAATGATAACTTCAAAGCTGGTAACAAATTTGAGCCTAGGAAAGGGCCAGTTGGAGGATGCTTCAACTGTGGAAAGGACCATTACCTGAGTTACTGTCCTCTGAAAAAGGATGATCGCAATCAGTAGCATAGGATACATGCTACGGTGGCTAACAGACAAATTGAAAAGCAAGTTACGCCTATAGAAGTTTCGGGTAAGTTATTCGGTACACCTGTAGTCATACTTTTTTATACTGGAGCCACTGAATGATTTATTTCTACTAAACTTGCAATGAAATTAAAAAGAAAGGCTGAACAAATGGATAAGACATGGACAGTGCATTATGGGAATAATGTTGTCCATATAGTCGAAATGTGCCTTTTTGGGGAAATTCTTGACTTGCCCAGTTTCTCCACCGAAGTTGACCTGTATGTTACTCCTTTAGGATCATACGATATCATTATTGGAGTTAACTGGTTGGCAGAACATAAGGCAAAGGTTGACTATTATGAAAAAAAAATTTGTTGTTTTGACGACCTGCAGAAATCAGCAGTCATTCAAGGTGTAAAGCGTGAAGTTACAGTTAGAAAACTAACAACTATGTAACTAAAAAGGGCTAAAAATAGAGGTTGCACCTTGTATGCAGTAAAAATGACAGAAAATGCTGAGGAGGATAATGATTTCATGGAAAGATATCCATTATTAAGGGATTTCAGTGATGTATTTCTAGAGTAATTACCAGGTATTCCACCCAAACAAGATTTTGACTTTGTAATAGAAATCAAGCCAGGAACTGAACCCATATCTAAGGCACCTTATAGAATGACCACCCTTGAGTTGGTAGAGTTAAAGGCTCAATTACATGAACTTTTGACTAAGGGGCTTATAAGACCAAGCGTCTCACCATGGGGAGCACCGGTAATTTTTGTAAAGAAAAAGGATGGCACATTGAGACTGTGCATTGATTATAGAAAGTTCATTAAGGATTTTTCAAAAATTTTTGCCCCAATCACTTCACTGCAAAAGAAGTATAAGAAATTTGTCTAGACTGACAAATGTGAATCTGCCTTTAAAAATTTAAAGGAACAGTTAACTACAACACCTATTTTAACTGTACTAGATCGAAATGAAAATTTTATGGTTGTAACGGATGCATCAGGAGAAGGCCTTGGAGGTATTCTATTACAGAATAACCATGTCATAGCTTATGAAAGCAGAAAGCTTAAGTTACATAAAAAAAATTATGCTCCACACGACCTAGAGCTTGCTACTATTGTACATGCACTTCAAATGTGGAGGCATTACCTTTTAGGCAAACCTTTTGAGTTAAAAAACTGACCATCTGGGGTTGAAGTATATTTTTACTCAGCCAAATTTGAATGCAAGACAACGAAGATGGTTAGAATTTTTGTCTCAGTATGATTTTGATATAAGCTACATCAAAAGCAAGGAAAATAGAGTGGCAGATGCTCTGAGTTGAAGGAACCATATCTCTGCTCTTATCACGTTAAGAACTCAGTTTAAGGATGAGGTGAAAGATGCCTTGGAATCAGATCCTTATTTCTAGCAAGTCAAAACAACACTTGCTACAGATCCAAAGGATGTAAGGTATAAAGGATTTCATTTCGATAATGAAGGAATTCTGAGGTTCGAAAACAAGGTATATATACCTTTGGTAAATGATTTAAGAAGGAAATTGTTAACTGAATTTCATAATTCACCTTTTTCTGGACACCCTGGCATTACGAAAATGCTTGCTGATCTTAAGCAACAATACTTCTGGAAGGAAATGAAAAGGGATGTCATGGAATTTGTAACACACTGCTTGGAATGTCAATGTGTTAAGATAGAACATATGCATCCTGCTAGATTATTGTATCCCCACAGCGTTCCACAGTACAAATGACAAGTGATAACAATGGATTTCATTCAAGGATTGCCTATGTCAAGGAAGAAGCATGATATCATCCTAGTTGTCGTCGAAAAATTAACCAAAGTGGCACACTTCATTGCTGGTAATTTGAAAGATGATGCACCGGTATTAGCAAGAAGATTTGTACATGAAATTTTCAGATTGCATGGAATACCCGAATTGATCATATCGGACAGAGATCCGAGGATGACATCAAGCTTTTGGCAAACGCTTAATGCAGCCTTGGGAACTAAATTAAACTTCAGCTCTGCATATGATCCGGAGACGGATGGACAAACTGAGAGAGTCAATCAAGTTTTAGAGGACATGTTAAGAATGTATTGCATGGATTAGCAGTATAAATGGGAGGAATACCTTCCGCTAGCCTATAATAATACATATCATGCCTCTTTAAAAATGGCACCCTTTGAAGCATTTTATGGAAGAAAATGTAGAACCCTTGTTAGCTGGGACATCGTAGAGGATAGAGAGGTAATTGGGCCAGAAATCCTCAAGGAAATGGAACAAATCAAAACCATTCAGGAACATCTAAAGGAGGCTGCCAATAGGCAGAAGAGTTATGCAGACTTAAAGCGGGTTGATAGGAATTATAAACTTGGTGAGAAGGTCTTTCTTCGGGTTAAGCTGAAAAAGAGCTCAATAACTTTTGGCAAGGCTGCCAAGTTGTCACCACGTTACGTGGGACCTTTTGAAATTGTTGAAATAATCAACCTTGTAGCTTATCGTCTAGCATTACCTCCTGCTTTATCACCAATGCATGATGTTTTTCATATTTCTTTGCTTAAGAAATACGTAACAGATTTATCACATGTGCTGAATTGGAATTCCTTGTAGGTCCAAGACCCAGGAATAATCGTGGTTAAGCCCATTTGAGTGCTGGGAAATCACCAATTGTGCTTAAGAAATTGCGAAGTGAATCAATGTAAGGTCCAGTCGGACCAGTTTAGAAAAGAAAGTGCAACTTGGGAAAATCTCAAAGAAATGAGATCTGCTTTTCCATTCTTGTTTGATCGAAATTGAAATTTAAAAAACTGATGATGCTACCAAATTTAGACAATTATTGGTCTATTTAACAGTTATCTTAAAACACTGATTTAAAGAGTGAATCTGTTTTTGCTATGAACTTATGAATGGAAGGACAATAACTGAATTTTGTCGTAAAAACTCCTTGAATTGGTTAATTTGATCATCGGGACGATGATTCTTTAAGAAGGGAGGAATGTAACACCTTGATTTTTGTAAGTTAATATGGTGATTACTATTCATAATGTTGTAACTACTGAAATGAAGATAAATATGTTAAGACACATCTTTTGATCTTAGAGGAATGTGTTGCTGATCTGGACCCTTGTTTGCTGTAACTTGATACATGGGATAGAAGTTACTATTACTTATGTGATTGCTAATGAGACTTGATATGGAAACTAGTTAATTAAATATTAGGGGATTAAACCCTAACCAACCCCTAAGTTTTATCTTATACCCTAACTACTATCCTATATGGATTTTAGATTTCATAAGGGAGAAAATAGATATAAATTCCATTAACCTATGACTTAGGCGGATGACCTAGATATGGACTATTAAAATCCTAAACTAATCCTAACCTAAGGAAGGGGACGCATAGACCCATGTGGATGGAAAGGATAAGGGGAGGGGAGGTAAGAAATTTATAGGATAATAAATAATGTCCTTAAAAGTTTCAGCGCCAAGTTTTGCGGGAACAAGAAAAAGTTGGAGGCATCCAACTAGCTAAGTGGCTAAAAAGGAATTACATGCAAAAATTGAAAAAGGAAACTCGACAACCTGAGTCGGCGGTGGCATGAGGAATGAGGAAAAAGCACTGCATTCAATGCATTCAATGACCTTGGTCTTAGCGACCAGCTCACATTGGAAAGAGGATAGAGGAGAAATTTGTTTGTCATTGAGTGCAATCGGGTTTTTAGTTGCTCTACATTTTTTCCATGGTTCTGTCAAATCTGCTGTTAGTTTTGGTTATTGTTGTTGTTGTTGGAATAGCCACGGCTATTTTTGAGCTTGAGGAATTTAGTGGACTGTTGGGAAAGCCCTACTGTGGACGACGTGGAGAGAAATAGCTCTTGTGGACGTGGTTTTCTTTGAACCACAAAAAAATTATACATGCATGTTAAGCCCTTCTCCTTAAACCGTTTGCTTTTGTTTAAACGTCTCATTAAAACAACCCTACTCTTATGGGGGGATGATTTAGTTAAATGATGTTGTTTTAAATGATATGATCTCTGGATTGAGTCATTTTCTTTGTTGTATGTGACTTGAATATTTCTTTGCAAAATGGGTAAATGAAATGAATCTGTTCTTGTGGTATGAGTCTGCATTGATAGTATTGTGTAATCGTTTCTATTACCCATTATGGATTTGAGTTGGTGAATGTACCAACGAGTTGAGTATTGTTTTCTGAGTTTTGTGCATTCTTGTAAAAATGGAAGGATAAAAGGATTCGATATGACCTCTGGTTTGAGCTGTCATTATAAAACGAACTCGACTTGGGTATTCTTGTGTATTTTGAAGAAAATGAGTGTTTCTTTACTGAAATTATTAAGGAAATGAGTTTTCTCTTTCTGCTGTTTTAAATTCTGAAAGTAATGGTAATTGGGTTTCATTGTGCAATATGGGTTCGGTTTGATGGAAGTGATAGTGATATGTAGATTGTTTTCTGAGTTCTGTGCATGAATGGTTTAAAAAAAACGTGAGAATGCTGGATGGAACTGTGCGTGAGTTATTTTCTCCGGTTGTATTACTGCGCATAGAATACAAATTCTTTGGGACAGTGGGCTTGTTTCATCGTTTTACTCTTACGCAATTTAAAATGATTAAATGCCTCCGTATTTGGTTTGAAATCAGTGAAAGAATTTGTTTTAGGAACTATTTACCTAATTCTAGAACTGAGTATCTGGGTATCTACCGGATGGAATAGAGTTTACTATTTCAGTCTCTTTTAGACTCGATGATGAAATTATATGTATTTATATGTGTATATATTCAAACTGCATTCTAGACTTTTATTTGTTTCATCAAGACCAAATTGAAGTGGGATTCTTCCCTTGAATGTTGAAAATGAATCTTTTTACCAATAAGGTGAAACTCATGATTTCGTAGCTAGCTATACATTCTTGTTGTTCAGGTCTAGCGAAATGCTTGTTTTTGATGAAACGTTGCTGATAAAACTAGTTGTACATTCTTGCTTGTTTATACCTAGATGTGAATGTCTGTAGAGTGAAATATTTAAAAGGAAATGACTGTGCTTAGAGGTGTTTGGGATACTGACGTATACTAATCAGAATGAATCATACTATTGGATTATGTATGTTCTAAATAGTGGATATTTGGTTAGACAACGAGAAGAAGTAATATGATTCTTCTTTCTATTATTCGATTATTGATTTTATTTACTTCTCTTTGGATAGTTATCATTGATTGACATCACGTTGGATTAAATTCTCAGTACAGTCATGAGGAAAGGAAAGGGAGTGTGGATGGGTAATTTGAATTAATGTTCATTTCTTCTCTCATACAGTTAGAAATCTGTAATCGTTATGGAACGAATTTTGTATTGCTTGGTTTAAGCATCTGGATTTTATTGCTGTTTACTTTTCTCATCAGTGTTTGATTGCTTGAAATCAAATGGGTCGCATGAATGGAAAGGAAAGTAATTCGGTTTATATTTTCAGTAAATTTTATCCTTTGAAATTATAACTAATGTAAGGGAATGGAATTGATAGCATTTATGTTAGAACAACAGTATGCATAATTGTGTTATTAGTTCTTACAGATGTTGTAATCTGGAACTGTTTGAAGGAAATTACTTCTTGTAGTAATTATTGGGAAAGAGGGCAGTAATCCTATCTTTTTTTATTGGGAGGGTAATTAGATGATTGAGTTGTTATGCTGGTCATCCTTTTTGATACTTAATTCTTGAATGATGTTCATATTAACATTTCATAAAAGCAGGGTTCTTTTATTGAGATAGTTAATTAAAAGCACTTCATTTTAATGACAAGTGCTTAATATGCTCAGTTCAATGAACTGACCCGTGCAAGTAAATTTTGTAGATGGAACTTGAGTATAAACGAAGACATGGTTGTTTTCTGATACTTCTTTTGATTGACTGAAGATGGATTGTAATTGATAACTATTACTCCTCTACAAGGAAATGAGAAAAGAAGAAATTACATTCTTCTAACTTATGGGGAAGAGATAATGAAGAAGATTCCCGACTCTTCTTGATCTCTTGTACCCAAAAGGGGGCCTTGGAAAAGGTTTGGTGTGAAAATCAAAATTGTTGTAGATAACAACAAGAAATTTGTAATGAATAAACCTGTAAATGGTGTGCGGAACAGGTTCGCAAAAGTTAGTGGCAATGGACAAAAGTCCTATGGGAGCCAGAATGATAACTTCAAAGATGGTAACAAATTTGAGCCTAGGAAAGGGCCAATTCGAGGATGCTTCAACTGTGGAAAGGACCATGACGCGAGTCACTGTCCTCTAAAAAAGGATGATCACGATCAACAGCATAGTATACACGCTGCGGTGGCTAACAAACAAGCTGAAAAGCAAGCTACGCCTATAGAAGTTCTGTGTAAGTTATTCGGTACACCTGTAGTCATACTTTTTGATACTGGAGCCACTGAATGCTTTATTTCTACTAAACTTGCAATGAAATTAAAAAGAAAGGCTGAACGAATGGATAAGACATGGACAGTGCATTATGGGAATAATGTTGTCCATACAGTCGAAATGTGCCTTTTTGGGGCAATTCTTGACTTGCCCAGTTTCTCCACCGAAGTTGACCTGTATGTCACTCCTTTAGGATCATATGATATCATTATTGGAGTTAACTGGTTGGCAAAACATAAGTCAAAGGTCGACTGTTATGAAAAATAAACTTGTTGTTTTGACGACCTGCAGAAATCAGTAGTCATTCAAGGTGTAAAGCATGAAGTTGCAGTTAGAAAACTAACAGCTATGCAACTAAAAAGGGCTAAAAGTAGAGGCTGCACCTTGTATGCAGTAAAAATGATAGAAAATGCTGAGGAGGATAATGATTTCATGGAAGGATATCCATTATTAAGGGATTTTAGTGATGTATTTCCGGAGGAATTACCAGGTCTTCCACCCAAACGAGAGTTTGACTTTGCAATAGAAATCAAGCCAGGAACTGAACCCATATCTAAAGCACCTTATATGCACACTGACATGCACACACACATGCACACGAAAATACACGTGCCCAGGCACACGCACATGCACAGGCACAATCACATGCACACACACACGCACACACATACATGCACATGCACACGCACACGCACACACATAGGCACACGCACACGCAATCTCACACGCACTTACACACGCACACACACACACACACACATGCACATGCACACGCACATGCAAACGCACATGCTCAAGAACACTCATACACACACACACACACATACATGCACACGCACACGTCACGTAGATGCACATGCACACGCACACGCACAAGCACAAAACACTCACACGCACACGCACACGCACACGCACAAGCACATGCACACCCAAATGCCTATGCACATGCACACCCAAACGCACAGACACACGCACATGAAAATGCACATGCACACGCACACGCACATGCACAGGCAAATGCACATGCACATGTACATGCACACGTGCACACACACGCACATGAACATGCACATGCACATGCATAGGCACACGCACACGCACATGCACACACACACACACACACACACACACGCTACAGATGCACATACATGCATATGTGCACACACATAGGCACATGCGCAAGACAATGGCCACGCACACACACATGCACAAGCACACACTCACGCACATGCACACGCACACGCACACGCACACACAGCATATACACACACACACACGCGCGCGCGCATGCACACGCAGATAGACACACACACAGCACATGCACACACACACGCGCACGCACAGGCACACATACACAGGCACACGCACACGCACTAGGCACCCATACACACACGCACATGCATGCAAAGGCAATCATACGCATATGCACATGCACACACGCGCACATGCACACTCACACGCACATGCACACACACACGCACACGCACACGCACACGCATAAACGTAGATGCAAACATAAAATAAAACACACGCAGACACACACGTACACAAGCACTCACACATGCACATGCACACGCACACACACATAGACACACGCACAGCACGCACATGCACACAGACACATGCAAAAAATGCACAGGAACACACACTTGCACACATACACGTACACGCACACATGCACATGCACACACACACATACACGCACACGACACATGCTCATGTACATGCACATGCATACGCAGGAAAACACACACACACATACGACACGTGTGTATGACACATGCACACCGACAAGCACATGCATAGGAATACGTACACACACGCATAGGCAGAGGCACACGCACATGCACACACACACACACTCAAAGACACACACATAGGTAAATGCACACGGACACGCACACACTGAAACACACACAAATAGGTAAATGGACACACAAATGCATATGCACACGCACACAAACATGAACATGCACACGCGCACGCGCGCGCGCACACTCACACACACACACACTCTCTCTCTCTCTCTCGTACACAGACACGCGATTGCACACGCACATGCACATGCACATGTACACGTAGACGCACAATCACATGCACACGCACACACGCAAATGCACACATACGTGCACACGCACACGCACACGCACACACGCACACATAGGTAAATGCACATGCACACACACACGGACACATAAACGCACATGCACATGCACACGCACACGCACATGCACACACTCAAACACACACACGCACTCACATGCACATGCACACGCACATGGACACATACAGGCACTCGCACATACACAAAACACGCAAATTCAAACGCACATGAATACGCACACGCACATGCACACGCACAAGCACGCACACACATGCACACATATGCGCACACACACACACGTACACAAAAATGCACATGCAGAGGCACAGGCACACACACAAGCACACCCACATGCACACGCACACACACATGCACATGCAAAATCACACGAACATACACACACACAGTCACGCACACACACACACATGCATATGTACACGCACACGCACACACACACACGCGCGCGCACACACACACACGCACACACACACGCACACAAAAATGCATATGAACAGGAACATGCACATGCACAGACAAAAGCACATGCACACGCACACACACACCCACATGCACATGCACAGGCACAAGCACAAGCACATGCACACGCACATGCACATGCACACACACACGCACACACACACACACACCCACATGCATAGGCACAGGCACAACCACAAGCACATGCACACGCACATGCACAGGCGCACACACATGCACACACACACACACACACACACACACACGCACACGCACACGCTCTCACACACGCACACGCACACGCACACGCACACGCACACACACGCACATGCACATGCACATACACACGCACATGCACATGCATAGGCACATGCATACACACACCCACACGGACAGGAACATGCACACGCACACGTATAGGCACAGGTACACACACGCACATGCACATGCACACACACACACACACTCACACGCACACCCACACGCACACACACACTCATACGGACATGCACATGTCACGTACACACACACGTAGACGCACACGCACACATATAGGCACCTGCACACGCACACGCACACGCACGCGCACACGCACACACACATGCACACACACGCACACACAAGAACGTGCATGCACACACATGCACACACACACAAGAATGCGCATGCACACAAACGCACACGCACATGCACACACACATGCTCTCACACATGCACACGCACACGCACACCCACAGCCACACACATGCACACGACACATACACGTAGACGCACACGCACATGCACATGCACACACACACACGCACACACATAGGCACACGCACATGCACATGCACACGCACATGCACACGCACATATACATGCACACGCACATGCACACGCACACACATACGGACACGCACATGCACACACACACATGTACACGTACACATACACGTAGACACACACACACACACGTACAGGCACATGCACACGCACACGCACACGCACATGCACATGCACATGCACACGCACATGCACATGCACACGCATGCGCACACACACACAAGAATGCGCATGTACACACATGCACAGGCACAAGTACATGCACATGCACACACCCACGCACAGACACATGTACACACGCACGCACGCACACACGCACACACACACACACAGGTAAATGCACACGGACACACAAATGCACACACACACGCATAGACACACACACATGCACACGCAAATAATGTGGTTATAGATGCCCTCAGCAGACGGAGGCATTTGAGCATGGCTACTTAGTGAGCACAGATTTACGGAGCAGGGTCCTTCAGCAGCTTCCTCTTGACAATTTCTACATTGCAGCACGAGCAAAGATTGAGTCCCAGAGACCCCTTGAGGGGAAATTTGATGGTTTCTCACTATAGGTAGATGGTCTTCTCAGGCATAGAGGTCGGATTTATGTTCCTAGGGACGGAGACTTGAGGCAGGACATCTTGACAGAGGCACATCATGCACCCTATTCAACCCATCCTGGGGTGAAGAAGATGCACGCACCTTCTCTATCCTCATACTATACCAGAGTGGAAATGGGACACCATTTCCATGGATTTCATTGTTGGATTACTGATGTCGAGATATCACCATGACACCATCATGGTCAGGATTGATAAATTGAAAAAAGTAGCTCACTTTTCCCCAGTGAAGACCACCTATAAAGCTAGTGCGGTGGCATGTTTTTACTTGGTAGAGATTGTTAGGTTGCATGGGATTCCGTGGAAGATCATTTGTGACTGCGATCCTTTATACACTTCCCATTTCTGGACTACCATGCAGTATGTTCTCGGGATGAAGATTAACTTCAGCACAGCCTATCACCCAGAGATAGATGGACAGACTGAGAGGGTGAATCATATTTTGGAGAACATGCTCAGGATGTACGTGATGGATCAACAGTCTAAGTGGGAGGAGTATCTGTACCTTGTGGAATTTTCCTACAATAATAGTTTCCAGAGTTCTATAAGCATGGCTCATTTTTAGGCCTTGTATGGTAGGGAGTGCAGGACACCCCTTAGTTGGGATAGGTTGGAGGATAGAGTATCTCTTGGACCAGCTCTCTTACAGGACATGGAGCAGCAGATAGTGATAATCAGGTAGAGATTGTAGGAGGCGCAAGATAGGCAGAAGAAGTACACTGATCAGCATAGAACCGAGCATAATTTTGATGTGGGCATGAAGGTTTTCCTTCGTGTTAGGCCACATAAGAGCCCAGATCCGTTATGGAAAAGGTTCTAAGTTAGCTCCTCAGTTCGTTAGACCTTTTGAGATCTTGGAGTGTATCGGCCCGTTGGCTTACCGTCTAGCATTGCCACCCAGCTTGTCTCGCGTACATGATGTGTTTCATGTTTCTGTTCTTAGTAGATACATCACAGATCCTTCTCATGTGCTGGATTGGACATCATTACAGGTACAAGATCAGGGGCAGGTGATGGTGGATCCCATCCATATCATTGATTGCAGGACCTTGGGCCTTCGAGGCAGAGAGATTGATCAGGTACGGGTGTAGTGCACTATGATGAGACTACAGCCATATGCTACTGAGTACTTTCCACATTTGTTCCACTCTAAAGGGAGGGGGATGTAGTGCCCACTTTCCTTAGACATTATTCAGATACTGATCCTGACACTATTAGTCACATTTCGGATATTAGTATGTTTTGATTAGTATGATGGTTAGATGTTAGATCATGGATTAATATTGATCTGGATTCAGATATTTTACTTGAGGATCATTGAGACATTTTTATTATTATGTGGATGATGATATACTAGTTGACATGGACAGGTTATTGATGTTAATTTTAGACATGTGACATTGATTATTATGAATAGCTCTAGTATATAAATCTATTGGATGATGATATAGTTACAAATTAAACTTTAACGATAAATATTGAATCTTGATATTGTTGTGATTCGGATTTAATGTTTATATATCATTTGGATGTTTTGATATGGCCATGAGGCCAAAGGAGGTATTTTGCATTTTGCAGGTTAAAAAAATCACAACAATGTTGGGGAACTGGAGACTAACCATATTGGAATTCAGTGTGAAATCAACAAGGTCACCATGGCAACTGTGTTTGATTGTGTGTTTAGTTGTTAGGATTTCCCATGGGGGGATTTCCATTATTGTGACCATAGGGGCATATGTGTGTTTTTATTATGTGTTCCCTTTTTAATTATTGTTGTGTGTATTTTATTTGTAATGTGCTTTTGTTTTAATTATTTTTAAAGTGATAGTATTATGTGGGAGTCATATAGTTAAAATTTAATTAAATTAAATGGGATGTGGAATGTGAAATTAAATGTTTTTGCCTTGGTTGAAAATGAAATTTGATTTATATATTTTATAACCTTATGGTAATTAAATAAATCTTATGCCAAAAGGTTGTCATAAATAA
This sequence comes from Taxus chinensis, assembly GCA_019776745.2. Lineage (NCBI taxonomy): Eukaryota > Viridiplantae > Streptophyta > Pinopsida > Cupressales > Taxaceae > Taxus > Taxus chinensis. The sequence continues at coordinate 380,656,098 of CM034154.1, read as the reverse complement.
ATGTCATAGAAGTTAATGCATTTTAGAAGAGTGTGTAAGTTACCAAGTATGGGTTGTGTAAGAGGTTGTAAGGCTGATTTTGGAAGGTCAAACACTCCTTCCTCTTTGAAATTCGAATTTGGCCTTGAAGGACAAATTTGGAGGCTTGTGGGACAAGTTAAACTTGTCCCACACCTCTCAAAAACCTCCACCAACCATGATTATAATTTTAGAGTCAAAAGCAACTTATTTTATTATGTTTTGGCATGATTTTATGAAAGAAGTGATTGCACTTACCTTACAAATTTTAAATGCATTTTCCTTTTGGGTATGGGTTGAGTTTGTGTATGTAAGTAATTTTGTCATTCACATTCATTGTGATGTATTTACTTTTGATGTGATTTCATTTTGGGATGAGGAAAAATGATGTGGCATCCCACTTGGAATCCACATCATCCTCTTCCATCCTCTCCTTTAAAATGGAATTTCTTCCTCTTTTGGAGGTTGTTGAAACCTTGCCATTTGCTTCTTGGGGTCAAATTTTTCTCTTGCATTGGGAGCTTGTTCTTGTGGAAGGAGCTTGGACTGATTTGCATGCTTTGCAATTGTTGTTTTGGGACTGATTTGAGCAACAAGAATCTGTTGTTTGAAAGCAAATCTCCATTATGGAGAGGTAGGCTCTAATTCTTTTAAATTTTTGTTTTCCCCTTCTTGCATGCAAAACATTAAATGGTATTGTGTTTGGATTCTTTGAGGGATGGGTAGAATGCCTAGGACATGGTGTAAAAAGAGAAGACTATGGGGTTTCAAATGGGGGGGGGCATAAGGAAATTGTCATTGGCATTTGTTCTTGTGGAGGGAGTGTTGGTTTGGGATCCACCTAGGAAAGGAAATAGCTTGCATTTCCTACTTCTTGGGGGGGGGCATAAGGGATAAATTTGGGGGGGCATAAGAAGGGGTGGGGAGATATAAGGTTTATGGGATTTGATTGAGTTTATGGTGGGTTGCTTTTGGTGGATGCCCAATTCCAACATGGGAGGCATAAGGAGACCTCCATAGTTCTTGCTCTTGATTGGCTTGCTTGCTTGGAGAAGGAGCCTTTGTTTTGATTGAAATTGTTGTTGTAGTTGAGAATTACATCTTTGTGTTTGTGAATGTATGCTTGTATGTGAAGAAGCTATGTTGCCATGTGTTGTTTTATCATGTTCCATTCCAATATGGTTGGGGCTCGGGGGCCAATGTGGAAAGATGGATTCTCTTTTCCCATTGGATGTCTTGGTTGGGTGGAGAGCATTGCCTTTCCCCCTTCCTTGTTGTGATGAGAAGAATGAAGATGAAGAACTTAGCTTGCTGTTGTTTGGAGAAGAAAGACAACAGTTTGACAGTCATCCTTTTTGTAAATTTTAAATGTAATCCTTCCCACTTCAAGTGGATGCATGTAATTGATTTGAGACGGAAATGTTTACCATGTAATTTGAAAGTTGTAATTGATTGTGAAATGTAAATGATATCCTAGGTTTTGTATTTGAAAAGAGAAAGAGTCACTTTCCCTTCCTCTGTTTTAAAAAGAAGAATATGATATAGTTTGTAATTTTCAATTTAGAATGTAAAGAAAGGAGATCAATTGTAAGATTGTTTAAATTCAATAAAGGAATCGAAGTTCTCTTTATATACCTTGTTGCAATATTGTTGTTGGAGATAGATGAATGAAATACATTACTTTCCCAATTGAATTGTTATCTTGGAAATCACATGACTGTTAAATTCGTAATTCTGTTTTGGAAAGAAAAAAATAAAAAATAAAAAAAATTGGATCTTTGAAATGAGTTGATAAAAGTTAGAAATCAACATTGCATACTATATACATGTCTTTTTTGAATCAATTGGATGTCTTAGAAATGAAATGGATATGTTTTCCTTAATTGAAAATTGCATAATAAATTGTAAATTCATGGAGAAGAGAACTTTGTTTTAAGTTCATAATTTTGGCATCTTCCTTTTTAAACAAAATGAGCAGTTCGACTTTATACTCAAAACTAAATTACGAAACTTGAAATTCACACTTAAGAAGACTTGAGAAATCTAAATTCACTAAAACAGTCAAGAATAAATCTCCAAAACTCAAAGAGTTTCAATTCGGAGCTTGCATGGTCATTTTTCCCGTCAACTGTCAGAAAATTGAAAACTTGTATAAATTGATTAAATTGACATACTTAAAACATTTTAATTCTTCCTTAAGTCGATCCTCCATGTCTGTTTGACATGTTGAGTGGAAGAAGAGTTCAAATTTTATCAAATTGAACAAATATTACAAGTAGGAAAAATTGTCAGTTTTAAAATTAAAATCCTTGCAGATCGATTTCTTAAAATTTACCCTCAAAACTTTACAAAATTATAAAATTGATGAATAATGTGCAAAGAGGACTCCAAGAAATTTTCGGAAATTCCTCGTTTGCCTAAAATGGAGTTTCCTATCAAAAGTTGTGGCCATTTGAAGTTTTACTTCAAAATGGCCATCCCAAACCAAAAATAAATTAATTCAACCTTAGAAAAATTTAAATTTTGATTTTTGGAAAAATTTCCTAAAAATTTCCGCGGCCTCGCTAACCTTTCATCCTGTCAGAAGTTGCCACATGGCACCTTGGAGGGGCATGCCCTTAATAAAAACTTAACTTTTTAAAAATTTTGTCTTGGGAAAATTTTTCCAATTTTCCCAGCAACCCCTCGGCCCCGCACCAAGCACGTGTTGACATGTGGTAGGGGGCCCATGACTTTAAAAATGAAAACTTAACTTTTTCCCTTTTGGAAAATTTTCACTTTTTCCACCGCCGGCCCGCAGCCAATCACAAAGCGCCACGTGGCCATTTGAGCAAGTGCAGAGGCATGGAGGAAAATTTTCCTTTGGAAAATTGAGACTTTGGTTTTGGGAAAAATTTCAAATTTTTGCCCACGACCCACTCTCCTACATCAATCACGTGATGACACATGGCATTTGGGAAATTTTTCCCAATTTTCTCCTTATCCCGCGGACCTCCAAGGGAAAATTTTCCCCAAAAACTCCGTCCAGCCATAACTTGAGTTTTACAAGGAGTTAGGAGGAATTCTTTATATGGTTGGAAAGGTGAGGAAATTTCCTATCCAATGAGCCCAGTTTAAAAAAGTTTTGATAAGTCTAATTGTGTAAGAAATCTAGTTGAATTTCAGGGCTTGATAGAGAGCAGGCATGGCGATAATTTCTCCCTGAACCTTAATAAAACTTGTAACCTCCAAATTGGAACCTTGTAAACTTGTTATAAGATAAAGATGGAAATCTTATGTTTGGTTAATCAGAATCTATTCCAAAACCTATTGGTTTCAAACTAGTATCTTGCTACTTGTTTGTAGACCCTTCTTACAAAAAAAAATTATTCCATAATTTTCCTAGTTTGTTTCTTGGTCTCAAGTGGTAGTTGAAGCAGGCATCACACACTTGGGAGGATGCTACTGTGTTACGAGTGCAGTTTCCACATTTGTTCCAGTGACTTCCAGGAGGAAGTCGAGTCTAAGGGGAGGGGGATGTAGTGCCCACTCTCCTTTGACACTGTTTAGACACTGACCCTGACACTATTGATCATATTTTGGACATAATTATGTTTTGATATAGTATGATGTGTATATGCTAGATCATGGATTCATATGGACATTATTACGTTTTGCTTACTATGATGGTTAGATGTTAGACTATGGATTAATATTAATTTGGGTTCAGTTATTATGCTTAAGGATCATTGAGACATTATTATTAATATGTGGATGATGACATATTGGTTTACATGGACAGGTTATTGCTTTTGATTTTAGACATGTGACATTGGTATTATGGATAGCTCTAGTGTAGAGATCTATTGGATGATGATATAGTTGCAATTGAATTTAAACGATAAAATGTTAAATTCTTGATATTGTTGTGATTTGGATTTAATAATTGTATGTTGCTTATATCATTTGGATGTTCTGATATGGCCACAAGGCCGAAGGGGTATTTTGCATTTTGCAGGTTAAAAATCACAACAATGTCAGGGGAGTGGAGACTAACTATATTGGAATTCAGTGTGAAATCAACAAGGTCACCATGGCAACTGTGTTGATTTGTGTGTTGTGTTGTGTTAGGATTTCCACTTTTGTGACCATGGGGCATATGTGTGTATGTTTATTATGTGTTCCCTTTTTATTTATTGTTGTGTGTATTTTATTTTGTAATGTGCTTTTATTGTAATTATTTAAATATGATAGTATTATGTGGGAGTCATATAGTTAAAATTTAATTAAATTAAATGGGATGTGGAATGTGAAATTAAATGTTTTTTCCTTGGTTGAAAATGAAATTTGATTTATATATTTTATAACCTTATGGTAATTAAATAAATCTTATGTCAAAAGGTTGTCATAAATAAATGTCATAGAAGTTAATGCATTTTAGAAGAGTGTGTAAGTTACCAAGTATGGGTTGTGTAAGAATTTGTAAGAGGTTGTAAGGCTGATTTTGGAAGGTCAAACACTCCTTCCTCTTTGAAATTCGAATTTGAACTTGGAGGACAAATTTGGAGGCTTGTGGGACAAGTTAAACTTGTCCCACACCTCTCAAAATCCTCCACCAACCATGTTTATTAATTTGGAGTCAAAATTAGATTATTTTATTACATTTTGACATGTTTTTGTTTAAGTATTGATTGCACTTGTCTTACAAAATTTAAATGCATTCCTTTTGGGGTATGGGCTAAATTGTGTATGTAAGTAATTTTGTCATTTTCATTTATTATGATTTATTTTTCCTTGATGTTGAATGTTTTTAGGATGAGGAAAAATGATGTGACATCCCACTTGGAATCCACATCATCCTCTCCCTCCATCTCCTTTAAAAATTAAAATTTCCTCTCATTTGAGGTTGTTGAAAGTTGGAGATTGCACTCTTGGGTCAAATTTCTCTTGCTTTTTGGGAGCTTTCTTGGTGGAAGAAGTGGAATTACTTGTGCATGCATTCCCCTTGCTGATTTGGGACTGGTTTTTGGTGAATTAAAGACTGCTATTTTGGAAGCAAGTCTCCATTATGGAGAGGTAGGCTCTCACTTTTTAAAAATTGTTGTTTTTCCCTCTTTTAGCATGATTTGAATGTGTTGTGTTTGCAATTTTTTAGAGGGATAGGTATAATGCTTAGGGCATGGTGTGGAGAGAAGACTATGAGGTTTATCAGAGGAGGGATAAGGAAATTTTCATTATTATTTGTTCTTGGGAGGGAATGTTGGTTTGGGATCCACCTAGGAAAGGAAATTGCTTGCATTTCCTACTTTGGGGGAGGTATAAGGGAATAAATTTGGAGGAGGGATAAGGTTTGAGGAGGGATGGTTTATAGGATTGCTATGATCTTGGTGGTTTGCTCTTGGTGGATGCCCAAAATTCAACTTGGGAGGCATAAGGAGACCTCCATAGTTCTTGCTCTTGTTGGCTTGCTTGCTTGGAGAAGGAGCCTTTGTTTTGTTTGGAATTGATTGTTGTAGTAGAGAAATACATCTTCTTGCCTTGTGTTTATTTGTGTTTGTGAATGTATGCTTGTATGTGAAGAAGCTATGTTGCCATGTGTTGTTTTATCATGTTCCATTCCAATATGGTTGGGGCTCGGGGGCCAATGTGGAAAGATGGCTTCTCTTTTCCCATTGGATGTCTTGGTTGGGTGGAGAGCGTTGCCTTTCCCCCTTCCTTGTTGTGATGAGAAGAATGAAGATGAAGAACTTAACTTGCTGTTGTTTGGAAAGAAAAAAAGAAAAAAAAGAAAATTGGATCTTTGAGTGAGTTGACAGTCATCCTTTTTTTGTAAATTGAATGTCTTAAATGTATGGATATGTTTTCCTTCCTACACTAATCAAGTAAATTCGTGGATGCTCTATGTAAGTTCATTTGGCATTTGAAATAAAATGAGCAGTTTGAATGTTTACCAAAAATAAATTACGAAACTTTAAATTCACACTTAGGAAGATTTTATAAATCTAAATTCGCTAAAACAATCAAGAATAAATCTCCAAAACTCAAATAATTTCAATTCGGAATTTACATGGTCGTTTTTCCCATCAACTGTCAAAAATTTGAAACTTGAATAAATTGATCAAATTGACATATTTAAAACATTTCTTCCCTAAGTTAATCCTCCATGTCTGATTATGCGGAGTGGAAGAAGAATTTTATAAAAATTACAAGTTTGAAAAAACAGCCAGTTTTCAATTTAGAGATCAATTTCTTAAAATTAACCTTCTAAACTTCATCAAATTGTAAAATTGTATAAATTTGTGCAAAGAGGACTCCGAGAGATTTCTGGAAAGTCCTCGTTTGCCTAAAATGGAGTTTCCTATCAAAAGTTGTGGCCATTTGAAGTTTTACTTCAAAATGGCCATCCCAAACCAAAAATAAATTAATTCGACCTTAGAAAAATTTAAATTTTGAACTTTGGAAAAATTTCCTAAAAATTTCCGCGGCCCCGCCAACCTCTCATCCTATCAAAAGTTGCCACGTGGCACCTTGGAGGGGCATGCCCTTAATAAAAACTTAACTTTTTGAAAATTTTGTCTTGGGAAAATTTTCCCAATTTTCCCCACAACCCCTCGGCCCCACACCAATCACATGTTGACACGTGGCAAGGGGCCCATGGATTTAAAAATGAAAACTTAACATTTTGTCCTTTTGGAAAAATTTCACTTTTTCCTCCACCGACCCACATCACCGCAGCCAATCACAAAGCGCCATGTGGCCATTTGAGCAAGTGCGGAGGCATGGAGGAAAATTTTCCTTTGGAAAAATTGAGACTTTGGTTTTGAGAAAAATTTTAAATGTTTCCCCACGACCCACCAGCCCGAACGAATCATGTGATGACACGTGGCGTTTGGGAAAATTTTCCCAATTTTCTCCCTATCCCTGTGGACCTCTAAGGGAAAATTTTCCCCTAAAACTCCGCTC
>CM034154.1:380641638-380644138 GCA_019776745.2 Taxus chinensis | reverse complement strand
ACGCACATGCACATGCACACACGCACACGCACACGCACACGCACAACGCGCACACGCACATGCACACGCACACATAACACGCACACATGCACACACACACAACTACACTCACACACACACACGCACGCGCATGCATACACATGCACACGCGCACACGCGCAGTACACGCACACGCAACGGCATTACACACACGCAAACGCACACACACAGGCACAAACACGCACAAGCACATGCACACATACACACGCACACGCACATGCACATGCACACAAAGCAAATACACACACAAAATGCACATGCACACACACGCACACACACTCAACACACTACACCATGCACCGCACACTCAAGACGCACACACACACTGCACACCACAACACACGCATACACGCATACACTACATGCACACGCACAACAGTTTGCACACGTATAGGTACACGCACAATCGCACACGCACACACATGGGCACACAAACATTTTCGCACACGTTGTACATGTAACGCATACACACACGCACATAGGACACATCACACGCTTTCTATAGCGCACACACACACACACACACACCCCACTACGCACACGCACTATGGATGTCACCGACAGTGCACAACTTTGTGCACACGCAGCACATGCACACGCAAATGGTGACACGCACATTGCACACGTAGCAACGCACACACACACACGTACACGCACAACAAACAATGGTCACGTCCACACGTACACAGCACACGCACCAAGCACACTTCACACTCTACATGCACACTCACACGCGCACACACTTGGATAACACACACACACATAGAAAAGATGCACACGCACCATGCACACGAACTAAGACACACACCCGCACACACAGCCACACGCATACACATAGGCACAAGGACACGCACACGCAGGACGCACACACACAAGCACACGCACACGCACCCGCACAAAGCAAATGCACACAGTAAATTAGTGCATGTAATTAGACATGCTCACCCACACACACACACATACGCATACATAGTCACATGCACAGGCATAAGCACACGCACACACACAGTGCATGACGCACATTTCACACATGCCCACGCACACTGGCACACACGACTCACTCAAACGCACACACACATTACATAGGCACACGCACACGTTACAAAAACACGATAAGTGCACAAGCACACGTACGCATACGCACTACATGCACACACATGCACACGCACACGCCCATGCACATGCACACGCACACACAGACAAACGCACATGCACATGCACACGCAAACACACATGCACATGTACACACGCACACTACATCGCACACTACGCACACGCACACCAGCTGTCACTAATCACACTCACACACACAGGTAAAGGCACAGGCACATGCAAAGGTAAAGGCACAAGCACACACATAGGCACAGCTATTAGCCACGCACACACACGCATAGGTATGATAGGCAAAGCACATTTTTACACGCACAGTTACACGCACACATGCACACGTACACGCACACATAGAAGCACACGCATACTCACACACACCCACATGCACACGCACAGACACACGCACACTCACATGGGCATGCACATGCAGATGCAGACGCACACCCACACACAGACGCACATGCACCAAACACGCACAGACACAAAACACACACACGCACGCACACACAAATGCACACGCACAAACACACGCACAAGTACACGCACCAACACACGTAAACGCACATGCACACGCACACGAACACGAACACGCACACACACATGCACACGCACACGCAAACATACACGCACACACACATGCACACGCACACGCACATGCACACACATCCACACGCACACGCACATGTACACCGACACGCATAGGCACAGGCATACGCATAGGCATAGGTACAGGCACAGGCACATGCACATGCACATGCACACGCACACGCACACACACATGGACACACACGCAGACGCAGATGCACTCCCACACGCAGACGCAGACGCACCAAACACGCACACACACAAAACACACACACGCACGCACACACAAATGCACACACACAAACACACGCACAAGTACACGCACCAACACACGTAAACGCACATGCACACGTACACGCACACGCACACGAACACGAACACGCACACGCACACGCACACGCACACACAAACATACACGCACACACACATGCACACGCACACGAACACACACACAAACACGCACACGCACACGCACACGCACACAGACATGCACACGCACACGCACACGCACACGCACACACACCCACACGCACACGCACATGCACACCGACATGCACAAGCACATGCACACACACACACACAAACTCACACACACACGTACACGCACACACACATGCACACGCAAACGTACATGCACACACACACGCACACACACACAAACACACACACGCACACGCACACACGTACACACATACGCACACTCACACACACCCACACGTACACACACATGCACACCGACATGCATAGGCAAAGGCACACGCACATG
>CM034154.1:380574138-380634138 GCA_019776745.2 Taxus chinensis | reverse complement strand
TGAATGTTTTACATGCTGTTATAACTTCTGAAATGAAGGAAAACATGTTAAGATATGTTCTGATCTTAAGAGAATGTGTTGCTAACTTAGATTCTTGCATTCTGTGATTTATGGTTAGGACAACATTTATTGTATTTGTGTGTTTGCTGATGTGACGACAAATTGTCGTATACTTGCTATACTCTCGTGGCTGATTGACAGCACACCTTGAATCAATTTCATTGATCCAAGTGTGCTGAGGGCTTCTGGTGATTTCACTATTGATTTACTCTTGAGCCCTGAACTGTCGAACTTGGAACCTCGTGAGGCAAGAAATGCCTAGACACGGGTGGCCTTGATACGTGATCCAAAGGACTGAATGTCCTGCACAGCATAGATACCGGGTTAGCAGAGAGGTTGGGTTAGGAGTTTATCAGTGTTAGTGGTTAGTATGAATTAAAAACCCTAAACTAATCCTAAGTCCTAACATGCATCCTACACTAAAAGGTTTTATAAACTGGGAGAGAAGGTCTTTCTTCAGGTGAAGCCGAAAAAGAGCTCAATAACTTTTGGCAAGGCTGCCAAGTTGTCGCCACATTACGTGGGACCTTTTGAAATTGTTGAAATAATCAACCCTGTAGCTTATCGTGTATAACTTTTTGAACTAATTTTTAATAAATACTAGCAACCTGCACGCAAGTGCAATGTGAACACCGAAAGGGATCAGGTAAAAAGGAGTGAAGAGTGGAGGAGGTGCGAAGGGTTGAATTAAAGGCACTAAATATGTTAGTGGATTTGATAAAGAAGAAATCTGAAGCGGAGGGTGAGATGGATGGGGCCACAAAATGAGATAGGGAAGCTTGCATAGAGGGAAGCTTTCAACTATTCTTTTTAACCTTTTGATCAAGTGTTGTAAATATTTTTGATCTATAAATAAAAAAGTTAGAATGTTGTTCTATTTCAAAATAGAATAAACAATTAAATTGCTTGACAAAATTAGAAAATGAGAAGGCATGTGTTATTACAGGAGTTCACAGTGGAAAATCCCATGTTGATGTAGTCTTGTTAAAGAGGGAGGGACAAAGTATGCATTCTCAGTATTAATGTCAGTGTTATGTAAGGTGTAATTATAATAGAGGATTTGGCCTACGTAGAAGATATGTGGAAGCGCAAGCCCGATAATGTTGATGCCATCATCCATGACTATTTTAGTATGGTGGCTAGCACAGAAAATGCGGGAATATTAACAACAATTATGTATTCTAACAGTCTCACGAAAAATAGAGGAATGTTATCTCACAAGACAATTAGAGGACCTAAACAAATCAAAAAGATGTTATGAATGGGATCACCAATGTACCCTAACTATTTGCACAATACACATGCCCAATAGAGGAGGCAACACAATGAAATACCGCATGCGGTTCCAAATTCGAACTCTTCAAAGGCTATTGAGGAACTATGATGACCCATATGTAAAGGGAAAAGTCTCAGGTAATCAACCTTGGTATTGACATTATTCTCTACCTCAAATCCTTTTCAAAGTTCCTTACACCATTGACTGTAGATAAAAAGCTTACATATGCCCATGTACGTCACACTTAACCATACTGGAGTCCACAATAAGAGAGGACCAAGTAGAAACATACGTAGAGACTCCTTTAGTGGCCCATGTAGATAGGGAAGCTTGTTATCCTCACCTACTACTATATGTAGCTCACCCTGTACCATCTTTCTCTAAAGCTATGAACATACATTATGATTAAACCCTGACAAAGTACAAGGAAATTATTAAATTTGAGAGAAAATATAAAATATGTTGTGTTGTACGTAGAGAACATAGATCACATCATTTTAACCAAGCCTATCCTCGAAGCCAAAAGTGTGAATAAACAAACAAAAGAGATAAAATGGGTTCAAAGGAAAAATGGTTTGGAGCGTTGCTTGTGCTTCAAATGCATGTTTTTTCACTAGTGAGAAATTGTATGGATTCCTAGTCTAAAACTTCTGATTGGAAGAAGAATTGTCCTTTTACTCATTTGACCAACCATTAACGGAGCTCAATTATCAATCATTGTTTTTGCATCCTCAGCTTTCCTATAATTAGATTAGACATTGAAATGTAATGCCCAAACTTAATGGTATGCCCTTCAGTTGTTTTTAGTTTTCACACGAATTGTATTTTTCATTTCATAAAGAAATTCTCCATCAAAGGTTGTTGTTAAAAATCAATTTCACAATAAAATGAGTAGATTTGTTTTTAATGGATAATTATCCCTAATATCCATGTGGTCGCTAATTATGATAGAATTTGGAACTGAAGAGGAAGGTGTACCTGCAATCAGGGTTGAGGGTTGAAAAGGGCAGGCCAGGAGCCCTTTTTAATAGCGGGTTGCAGGCTAAACTGGAGGTGGTGTGGGAAAAGATGCACAAATGCTTCACAATTGTTTTTGATTGCCTCTTCGTCAAGACGGGCCTCTAGCCGGACCATATCAATATTGTTACCACTTCAACCTTCGGCTCGGCCCATCTGCATACATCGTCGATCATGAACATCTATCAAATGAAAGATAGCATGAAGACCTTCTCCATCTCTCACACACGTTGCAACATAAATGTCATTGACATCAACATGAAAAATGATTTGTTCAATCTCTACCATGAAATTAAAAAAGTAACTAATAATGACATAGTTAAAAATTGTATGTCGTTGATATAATAACTATGAATGTATTAGACTCATCAAGCTTCAGACCACTTAATCGACGGTTCACATGAACTTGTACTTCGAAGTTGTCCGTTATTTCCTCTCCATTATGGATCCCACTGTCAGTTCTCACTACAATTGTCAGTTGTAAGGGATTTTACTTCACTATGGTATATGCCTTTCGGCGTATTTATGAGTACAATCAAGTGTGACCAAGTTTGTATTGTAAGGGTTGTGATGTATATGCAGACATGACCACAGTTATCATGTAATAATTGTTGGGGACATTCATGTCTGACCGAGCTTTACAAATCTTAGAAATATAGTCTATGATATGTTGTGGTACAACGATTAAGGTGTACACTTGAGCATGCCAAATATCAAAATGAAACCTGTGCCACATTTTTTTATTATTATTGGCAAATAGTTTTTTGAAAGGGACTATACCCTTGTACACCAAGGCTCAAAAGCCAGAATTGAAAGTTAAAGCACCAGAGATGGATCAAAATCCAAATAGAACAATAGAGCCCGATTGCAGAAAATTGTCAGCAAACAACCAACAAATGAAACCCGTGCAACATTGTTCCATAATATTAGAAGAATATGATGATGTTGAAGATGAAGTTGTTTTTGATTTCTTGATAGGGGGTATCCAACTCCGAGGTGGAGAATTAGAGAATAATCTTTCATTGTTTGTCCTGTCAATGGAATTTTTCCATGAAAACACTGCCATCTATAATCCCAACACAAAGTATTTGTAAAGAAGCTTGCGGAGATGATTAATTACAGGATTGGAATTATTTTCTTGGATTTCTTCCTGTATGTTACCTCCAATTTATTTCATGGTGGACTTTACAACCATTTTTTTGTGGGTCTAAATATGCTAAACTAAAAAAATGAAGTGATATTAGCTTTAACCAAATAATTTCTGATGTATAAATATGCATTCAAAAAAACATGGCAGTATAAAGAACCTCATCTTACAATTATCAAGAGTTTAACGCCAATGAGAATTTTCCCATTAGTTGCGGGAAGCCTCGTTCCCATTTTGAATGCCTTTCGGCGTAATAAGAATCATTAATGGAGATTGAAATTCAATATATAACGTGTTTGAGACAAGGAATTAAATCATTGATATTTTAAGATGTATTTGGTGGGGACATCCTAAATGAACTAAGTTGTTTCAGCATCATTCTAACAAAGATCAATTTGGGAGCTTCAAGACCGGTAGTCTGCCAAATTAAAATCCCAATTGAAGTGTTTTATTAATTGTTTCAATTCTGAATGACTTGTTTGAAATGAAGTTCTATTAATTGTTAAAGTTCTTACTACCATGTTTGGAGTTTATCCAAAAATGGGATCAGAAAGCACAAGATTGTATTCAACCTCTCTTGAAACCATTGTTTATGGTTTTAAAGTTTCATCAAAAATTTTGGGACCACAATCTTTGCTAGAATCCCCAAGTAAAAATCTAAAGCTACAACTTCTTTGATTTATGGGTGTTGATCAAGGATGTGCATAAATTGATGTTGTTGACAGGATTGATTGCTCCATTGACATATAACACCATGGACTGGTGTTATCTTTGCTGGGTTGGACCCAAGTTGACTTGCAAATAACTGAAAGACTCTGATCATTTCTGGATTGTAATTTAAACAAATGAGGCTTCCAAATATCTCAAGGGGTATTATCACAAAAATGTGAGTTATATTATTATAAGCATTCACTATATTGTGCATGGAAAAATTAACTTAGCTCTTTGTTTGATATGCCATGTTACATATGTATGCAAAATGAGACTAGTTTTCTCACACACATTAAGTCATGAATTGTATGGATATGATGTGGAGTCAAGGTCTACAATTCCTTGGCTTCCACTCTCTTAAAGATTTCATTATAATACAAACTGCTATAATTGAAGTCTTTGCACTTGCGGTTTTTTCTTTCATTTTTTTGGAGGCATGGGAGCAGTTTGAAACCCATATTGATCTATGATAAAAAACATATGTTATATTGAAAAATAAACTTCAAAACCATTACCAAATTAGAGACAAATTAATTCTAGTAAGATTTAGTAAAAACCCTATAAATCTATATCTTTGAAAAAGAAATAGCAACAAAGTTGTGATAAACATTGGTGGCCATCTTTTAGTTTGAATAACGATTCCATTGATTTTAAGTAGCCTGAACAATGTAACAATAATAATTAGGAGCTCTTCGTTGGATAGAAACTATCCACCTTGTTACCAGAAAAGCCAACGACTGCGACGAAATGAAAAAGACTTATGTACATAGTGACCTTATCTACAATACAATAGAAAAGGGGCATAATCATAAGTGAGAAAGATGAGGTAAAGTTATATGTATAAGCATTTGTCAAAGATGAAGACCTGAATTGAATAGTTAGACTTGACAAAATGATTAAGGGTGGAAGGTTGTTATTATAAATTGCTTATAACTAATCCTCATTGTTAACATGGTTGGACAATAATCTCTTCTTAGCCAACCACCTTCGAATCCCACCCATTCATCCCACTCATCATTCATATCAGTATAATAATTATATGTATAATATTTCTCCTGCTCATTTTCATCTCCAATTAGACACACCAGTATCAAAAAAATCATCAGGGACGATAACATTCCCATATTAAGACTGAAACATACCATCCATAACCCCAATAAATCTATAACTAGCCAACAAACAGTAATATCCATATAATAGAAACATATCTAAGGAAACATTAGTTTTATCTATCCACGAGCCCAACAAAAAGTTATTATTGGCTTACAAACAGTAATTCCCATATGCCAAAAAGTCTTTCTTAAATTCATAAGATTCAAATTAGTTAGGTATCTGATATGCCTCATTGATGTCGTGAAACTTCACACCGCAATTTTACCCTTTGCAAAACGTGAGGACAATCTATTGAAAGCATACACATCATGTTAATAGAATCATCAATTTAATTCAGAAGAAGCCATGACATAAATCCATTCATAAATTTATCCCAATTTTTTTGGCACATCATGTTAATAGAATCATCAACTCGATTCAGAAGAAGCCATGATGACCCATTTCATAAATCCATTTAAAAATTTATCCCAATTTTTTTCGTCGGTTATCCAACATGATTTTTGCTTCAATGGGTTGAAATTTCCTTTACTGTAATACTTTGATACATTAACCCTATTTACTCTGTATTCAATGAAAAAAGTTGTACAAACATCAATCAAACCATAAAAATAAATGGATATTCCTTTACCTACAAAGCAAGGTTACGGTAAGCTTTTTTAACCTCTTTCTTAGAAGCACCAAGTTTGAGTAGGTTATACTCTTGTTTCAGTCCAGGATATGCAACATAGGCTAACACTTACACATTTCTCCTTCCACCCAAGTTTATACCTTCCCCATTTTTGCATCTTCACACTACAATCCCTTTGACGCCCACATGCCTACTAACCAAAACTGCCATGATTGACCTTTCTTAAAAAAAAAGTCCACTCCCATAACTCAATTGCAGTTAATATTACCCTCATCGGACTGAAAATAAAATACCCAATTATTGGATAACATATTTATCACCAAAGCAAACTTCAATATCAGACTGAGGCCTCTCAAATCTACCCAAACTCTAAATATTATAAAAGAAAAGAAAAACACAAATCTAGCAAAAACCCAATTTACAGTAAAATTATTTTTCTATGGGCAATGATGAATTGAATGATATCCACAATGTAAAACCACTTTCCTAGGAAAAGAAAAGAAAAACACGAATGTTTATTTGTTCTTATTCATTCCCATGAGGCAGTTTCGACGTCATCTCAAAACATATTAACTTAAAATTTCTAATGCGTGTTGGAAGTGTCGTGGGCTTGGGAGTGGTGACTGACGTTGTGGGTGGTGAGGTAGTGGGCTTAGGGATGGTGGGTGAGTGGTTTGTTTTTGCATGGTGACTAGCATACTACTGGTGTGGGCGGTGGGTGGCTTGAGGGTGATGGTGGGGTGGCGGGTGCATCGATGGCTGGAGCGGAAGCCGTCGGGGCAGCAGTTGCTAACACATTGTCCTCTCCTGGCATTTATTAGAGACGAAATGTAGACCCACACAAGAACCCAAAAAAAACCCTTTTCAAGACCATTCTCCACCCTACAACATGAATAAAATTTCCATCAGATATCACAAAATGTAGAACAAAATTTGTTCCTGTCAACTGAAAAACATTTTTGAGTAAATCACCTTTGTTATGACACTGCTCGGAAGTCGGAGAAGAAGAACTTTGGCTGGTGTAAGCAGAGGGTCTGACAAGAAACTGGAGCTGTCAAGAACAAAATATGTCCCTTGTTGCAAGATCCGCCACAACAACAACAAAACCAAGATGACCAGTAATCACATGTCATCTTTTTAGGCTTCTAAAAAATGGATGATCACACCCATATAGCACTTGCTTGTTGAAAACACATCTAGTACCCACATAAATTGTTCTCTGGATGCCATTGCGCGTAGAAGATACATCTTCACAGTCCTCGATACGACTTTCACCAAAGCGGCGGGTTCAGCAAACAAAAAAACCAAATGCATAATGATTAGGATTTGCCCAGATTTAGGGTTTGAAGCGTCATCGGTAGACGTGCTCAGATACATGGACGGTCTCAAAACTTCTGTGCTTTAACATCACCTGCGCACGATTTCACGTCATTTGATCATCTGCACCATATCACTGAGTGGAGGCTCATTCTCACTTAAAAATGCCTTTCAACGTAATAAATAAAATAAATAAAAATATACAACTTATTTATATTTATATAAAGAAATAATAAAAATAACTTTTTTGAAAAAAAATTTACTGACTTTTTAATTTTGATTTGACAGGGGCTATAATTTGAAATTCCAGACATGTACTATAGATAAGCACAAGTGAAAGGCCCCCACCAGCCCTCGAAATTAATAGGCTGAAGGCCCTTTTTTGTGATTTTAACCTTTTTTTATAGGTGAATTTTTTTAGAAACTGGAGACAATGAAATTGTAGAAATTTAAAAACCGTAAATTATTTTAAGTGGTTTTTATAAAAACATAATACCTATTTATATATCGGTGAACAGATTATAAATATATCTGTAAAATTACTGGAAATTACACCCATCTGAAAGAGCTAAGCCAGTCAACAAATTTTGATTTGACAGGCACAGATAATTTGAAATTCCAGACCTAGCCCCCACAATACTTGGGTTGAGAAAACAAAAAAGAGTCTGATATTGACTAGTATGTGACAACATTGCTCGAAAACCAGTAATTACAACATTAAAGAGACGAAATTAAGTTTAGAATCGAGTAGCAGGTAGCCATTGTTGACCTTGTATGAAGTTCTGCACTGAATAAATCCCCACATTCTTCTCAGAAATCTGATTACACCACGGAACCCTTCCAGAAATTTCAGCTCCGGGCCCGTAAATTTCGAAACTCCCCGTAAAAAAAAGCGTATCCAGAGCAAAAGTTCCGTTCCACGCCATCCATCCGTCGGGCCTGATCACTTTCCCCAAATACGAATTCAGGAAAACCGTTTCTGCAATACATCTTCCACGGCCGCCCCAAAATAAACCCTGTGAAACGCTCGGATTTTGCACGAAAAAATCTTTCATATATTCTTCCGTCCCGTCGACGGAACAGGCGTCGAATACAAACCCCGTGGACTGAGCGAGGTCCGTGCGGCCCTGCGCAGTGACGGGATCGTTCTCGCCCCGTTTCGACCTGAGCTGCCGCGGGGAAACGAGAATGGAACACTTGTGAAAAATGGCGGCGGCGTTTCCGAAAATGAAGTCGTGGGTTCCCTGGATCGTGCAGTTATGGTAGTATTGACGGAGTGTGTGGGCGTAGAGAGTGTCTTGGTGGCTCAGGAAATGCGCAGTTGTAGAAGGCGGAGAGATCGCTGTCCACTCTCAGGGCCACCGCTTGGTGAGTTTTTGGTCCTCTGTATGTGTTTTCGAAGGTTAGGTCTCGAGCTACGAAACCCTCGCCATTTACCCCTGCATCATACAGATTTCCCTCATTTATAAATTTTTTTGAGTAAAAATTGAAATGATTCGAAGCGGAAAACTTTGAAAATGAAATGTTGAAATGATTCGAAACGGAAAACTTTGAAAATGATTGTGGATAGAAAGAGGAAGCAATATCCACTTAATTATTTTCAAAAGCCAAGAGTCGCAGACTTATAAAATTTAAAAAACATTCACATAATTTCAATCCAGGATCAGGGTTTCAATCTCATGGACTGTAAAAATAAAAAAAATTTAATTTTATGGTAGAGTTCTGTGTAATTTTTCACATATCAGTTAGGACTCAAAATTATATTATCTCTCATTTATATGTGGGAGTGCTTTGCTCCTCAAATCACACTTCTTTACTTTACAAATGAAAGAATTTAATAACATTTACAAGATTAAATATACTCCTTGGAAAAATAAAAATTGTCCTATTCAAATTGTGAAATATTTTGTTGTTTTTAAATGTTGAATCTTCTACTGTAAATCTGGATCTCTAACCCAATCTTCTCAAACAAGATTCTCATTGCTTACATTTGTTTATTTTTAAATGTTGAATATTCGACTGTAAATTTTGATCTTAAACTTAATCTTTTCAAACAAAATTCTCATTGTCTATATTTATTCGTTTTTAATGTTGAATCTTCTACTGTAAATCTTGATCTCTAACCTAAATAAAAATTCCCTCTCCCCAAATCTTGACCACTCTCGTTCTGTATACCCAGCTTCACGATATCTATAGACCCACAAGGACTATACACTTGCTAAGTTCACAGGATTTCACCCCGCTTGATAGTTTTCACAGGATTCCGCCTGAGGTTCTGATTTTTTCACAGGATTGCGCCGAATTGGTAGTCTTACGGGATCCCCAATTAGTAGTTTACCAGGATTCCGTCCCGAATGCTAGTTTTCACAGATTCTGCCCAAGTGGTAGTTTTAAGGGATGCTGCCCCCGTCACATAAAAACGGTGCGACTCGGAACTTCCCGGGAGCTCACCCATCCCAGCGCTACTCTGGCTCGAGCCGCGCTTAATAATGAAGTTTTGATAAGATCTGGTGCCAATACACGATATATACACCACTCGCCATCCAGCTCACCTCTTAGCTCACCAACCTGCTTGCTACTTAGCTCGTCAGCCCTGACGCATCACATCCGTCATAATCTCCCCACTTGAATCGCGACGCCTCGACGCGTGAAGACCCAACCGCAAGTCAGGTTGCATAGTTCGTGTGCGTTTGCATTTTGTGTGGCGCATGCACTGTGTGTTGCGGTGGTCGTGCATGCGGCGCAAGCACGCGCGCGCGCACCGCGCGGTTGTGTGGTGTGCATGTGCATGTGCGTGTGCGTGTTCGTATGCCTTTTGTGTTCTCTGCGTGTTGCGTGTGGGTGTGCATGCGCGGTGCGTGGTATGTTGTCTGCGTGTGCTGTGAGTGTGACTGTTTTTTATATGTGTGTGCTGTGCGTCTACATGTGCGTAGGTGTGTGTGGTGCGTGTGCGTGTGCGTGTGCGCGTGGGTGTGGCCCCATGCATGTGCGTGCGCAGTGCGCGTGCGTATTTGTGCGTGGCTTGTGCGTGTGGCGGTGCATGTCTGAGCGTTGGTGGCATGTGCGTGTGCCATGTCCATGGACGTTGCATTGCGTGTGCGTGTGTGGGTGTGGCGTGTGCATGCGCATGCACATTTACCTATGTGTATGTGATTTTTGTGTGTTGTGTGTTGTGTGTGTTTGAGTGTGTGCGTGTGCGTATGCGTGTGCGGTGGGTGTGAATGTGCATTTACCTATGTATGTGTGTGTGTGTTGTGGTCTTTTAGTGTGTGCATGTGCGTGTGCATGTTCATGTGTGTGTGCTTGTGTGTGTGCGTGTGCGTGTGCGTGTGTGTGTGCGTGTGCATGTGCGTGTGCGTGTGTGTGTGAGTGTGCATGTGCGTATATGTGTGTGTGTGCATGTGCATGTGCATGTGTATTTACCTATGTGTGCGTGTGCGTATGCGTGTGTGTGTTCGTGTGCGTGTGCTTGCGTGTGCATGTGTGTGTGCATGTGCATGTGCGTGTGCGTGTGCTAAGTGTGTGCATGTCAATGTGCGTGTGCATGTGCATTCACCTATGAGTGTGTGTATGTGTGTGTGTGTGCGTCTGTGTGTGCGTGTGCGTGTGCGTGTGCATTTACCTGTGTGTGTGTGTGTGTGTGGCGTGTGCGTGTGGGTGGTGCATGTGCATGTGGGTGGGCGTGTGCTATGTGTGTGAAGGTTGCGTGTGCGTGTTGCCTATGCTGTGGGTGTGCAATGTGTGTTTGAGGGTTTTTTTTTGCGTGGTGCTTTGCATGTTCCTAGACGTATGCATGTGCGTGTTGCGTCTACGTGTACATGTGCGTTTACGTGGGTGGTGGCGTGTGCGTGTGCAGGTGCTTGTGCTAAGTGTGTGCCTGTGCATGTTTAATTGTCGTGTTGCGTGTGCATGGCATTTGCGTGTGGTGTTTGTGTGGTGCATAAGCGTTTGTGTGTGTGTGCGCGCGGCGTGCATGTTTTTTGCGTGTGCGTATTCTATGTGTGGTTGCTGATTTGTGTGTGTGTGGTGTGGCGTGTGCATGTGCCATGTGGCCGTATAGTTCTGCTGTACGTGTGTTTGTGTGTTTGCGTGTGCCTTTGCATGTGCATGTGCGTGTGCATGTGTGTGTGCATGTTCATGCATGTTTACGTGTGCATGTGTGTTTGTGCATGTGCCTGTGTGTGTGAGTGTGTTTGTGCGTGTGCCTATGCATGTGCATGTGTGTGTTCATGTGCGTGTGCTTTTTCTTGTGCCTGTGCATGTGCATTTTTGTGTGCGTGTATCTGTACGTTTGGGTGTGCGTGTGCGTGTGCATGTGTGTGTGCGTGTGCGTGTGCATGTGTGTGTGCGTGTGCGTCTGCGTGTGCATTTGCGTTTGAGTGTGCGTGTGCGTGTTCCTATGCATGTGGTTGTGCATGTGCTTGTGCCTATGCCTGTGTGTGTGAGTGTGTGTGTGTCTATGTGCCTATGCATGTGCGTGTGAATGTGCGTGTGCGTGTGCATCTTCGTCTGCGTTTGCATGTGCTTTTGCATGTACATGTGTCTGTGCCTGTGCATGTGCATTTGCGTGTGGGTGTGCGTGTGCGTGTGCGTGTGCGTGTGCATATGCATATGTGTGTGCCTATGCGTGACTGTGTGTGTGTGTATGTTCATGTGCGTGTGCATGTTCATGTTTGTGTGCGTGTGCGTGTGCATGTGCTTGTATGTGTGCGTGTTCCTGTGTATGTACATTTTCCTGTGCGTGTTCATGTGCGTGTGCGTGTGGGTGTGGGTGTGTGTGTGCTTGTGCGTGTGGGAATGTTTGTGCATGTGAGTTTCGATGTGTGTGTGCTTGTGCGTGTGCGTGTACGTGATTGTATGTGTGATCATGTTCATGTGCGTGTGCATGTTCATGTGTGTGTGCTCATGCGTGTGCGTATGCCTGTGCATATGCATTATCATGTGTGTGTGCGTGTGCGTGTGCTTTTGCGTGTGCGTGTGTGCATGTGCATCTACGTCAATGTGTGCGTGTGCGTGTGCGTGTGCATGTACGTGTGTATGTGCGTGTGCATGTGTGAATGCGTGTGTGTGGGCGTGTGCATGTGTGTGTCAAAGTGCGTGTCGTGAGCCTATGTGTGTGGGTGTGAGTGTGCATGTGAATGTGCGTGTTCATGTGCATGTGCGTGTGCGTGTGCGTGTGCGTGTGCATGTGTGTGTGCCTGGGCACATGCATTTTTGTGTGATTATGCATGTGTGTGTGTGTGTGCATATGTATATGTGTGTGTGCATGTGCGTGACAGTGTGTGTGTGTGTGTGTGCATGTTCGTGTGCATGTGCACATGCATGTGTCTGTGCATGTGCATGTGCGTGTGCATGTGCGTGTGCGTGTGCATGTTTGTGTACGTATGCGTTTACGTATGCATGTGCATGTGCATGTGCATATACCTATGTGTGTGTGTGTGTGTGTGTGTGTGCATGCGTGTGCTTTTGTGTGTGCATGTGCCTTTGTATGTGCATTTTCGTGTGCATGTTCGTGTGCGTGTGTGTGTGCGTATGCATGTGCAGGTGTGCGTGTGTGTCTGTTTGCATGTGTGTGTGTGTGTGTGTGTGTGTGTGTGTGTGCAAGTGCATGTGCGCAATCTGTGTGTGAGTGTGTATGTGTGCAAGTGCATGTATGCGCAATGCATGTGTGATGTGCATATGTGTGTGTATGCTCATGTGCTGTGCCCATGTGCATGTGTGTGTGTATGCGTCATTCACTGTGCCCATGTGTGTGTGTGTGTGCGTATTCGTGTGTGCGTGTGTGTGCGTGTGTGTGTGCGTGTGCATGTGCAGGTGCGTGTGTGCATGTGCATGTGCAGGTGCGTGTGTGCATGCATGCATGTGCGTGTGTGTGTGTAGGTGCGTGTGCACATGCAAGTGCGTGTGCGTGTGTGTCTGCACATGCATGTGTGTGTGTGTGCAGATGCGTGTGTGTACATGTGCACATGCGTGTGCGTGTGTGTGGGTGCACGTGTGTGTACATGTGCACGTGCATGTGCGTATGTGTGTGTGTACATGTGTGTGTAGGTGCATGTGTGTGGGAGTGTACAGGTGCACGTGCATGGGCATGGGTGCGTGCACGAGCGTGTGCGGGTGTGTGTGCATGTGTGTGTGCGTGTACATGTGCGTGTGCGTGTGTGCGTGCTTGTGTGTGCGCATGTGCTTGTGTGGGTGCATGTGTGGGTGCGTGTGTGTGCATGTACATATGTGTGTGCAGGTGCATGTGTGTGGGCACATGTGCGGGTGTGTGCATGTGCAAGTATGCATAGTTGTGCGTGTGCGAGTGTGTGTGCATGTGTGGGTGTGCATCCGTGCATGTGTATGTGTGCATGTGCGCTTGTGCGTTAGCGTGCGGGTGCATGTGTGTGTGTGTGTGCGTGTATGTGCATGTTAGTGTGCATGTAGAGGTACGCATGCATGTGAGTGTGCATGTGTATGTACATGTCTGTATGCGTGTGCGTGTGAGTGTGAGTGTGCGTGTGCGTGTGTGCGTGCACGTGTAGGTGTGTGTGCATGTTTGTTTGCGTGTGCGCGTGCATGTGCAAGTGCGTGTGCCCATCTATTTGCATCTATGCGTGCATGTGTGTGTGCAGGTGCGTGTGCATGCGCGTGTTTGTGTTTTTGTGCATGTGCATGTGCGTATGCGTGTTTGTGTGTGTGTGTGTGTGCATGTGTGTGTGCATGTGTAGGTGTGTGTGCATATCTGTTTACATGTGCAGGGGTGCATGCTTGTTTGTTTGCGTGTCCGTGTGTGTGTGCATGTGTGTGTGTGTGTGTGTGTGCGCGCGCGCGTGCGTGTGTGTGTTTGTGTGTGCATGTGTGTGTGCGTGTGCATGTACGTGTCCATGTGCATGTGCAGGTGTGTGTACGTGTGCATGTGCGCAGGTGTGTGTGTGGGTGCGTTTGCGTGTGTGTGTACATGTGCATGTGTGTGTGTGCATGTGTGTTTACGTGTGTGTGCGCGTGTGCGTGTGCTTGTGCGTGCATGTGTGTGTGTGTGTGTGTGTGGGTACGAGTCCATGCGTGCTTACATGTGCACGTGCATGTATGTGTGTGCGTGTATGTACGTATGCATGTGTGTTGTGCGTGTACGTTTAGCGTGTGCATGTGTATGTGTGCGTGTGCGTGTGTGTGTGCATGTGCATGTGCGTGTGTGAGTGCGTGTGTGAGTGTGTGTGCGTGTGCATGTGCGATTGCGTGTGCACGTGCACATGCAGTGTGCGTGTGCGTGTTTGTGTTGCATGTGCTTGTGTGTGTGCCTGTGTGTGTGAGTGTGTGTGTGTGCGTGTGGCTATGCATGTACGTGCATGTGTGTGCGTATTCGTGTGCGTGTGCATGTGTAGGTGTATGTGTCATACGTGTGCGTGTGCGTGTTTGCCATGTGCACATGTGCGTGTGCTGTGCATGTGCATGTTTTGTGTGCATGTGCATGTGCGAGTTTGGGTGAGCGCGTGTGTGTGTGTGCATGTTTGAGTGTGCGTGTGCAGCATGCATGTGCAGTGTGTGTGTGCGTGTGCGTGTGCGTGTGTTTGTGCATGTGCATGTGCTTGTGCCTGTGCATGTGTGTGTGCGTGTGTAGGTGCGTGTGCCTGTGCGTGTGCGTGTGCGTGTGCGTGTGCACGTCTACGTCCATGTGTACATGTGCTTTTGTGTGCATGGTGCGTGTGCATTTGTGTGTGTGTGTGCCTGTGCGTGTGAATGTGTGTGTGTGTGTGTGTGTGCGTGTGCGTGTGCATGTTCATGTTTATGTGCGTGTGCATGTACATGTGTTGTGCCTGTGTGCGAGCATGCGTGTGCATGTGCGAGTGCGTGTGCGTGTGTGTGTACGTGTGCGTGTGCTTGTACGTGCGTGTGTGCATGTGTGGATGTTTTTGCGTGTGTGTGTGTGTGTGTGCTTGTGCGTGTAGAGTGTGTGTGTATGTGCGTGTTAATGTGTGTGTGCATGTGCGCGTGTGTGTGTGTGCGTGTGCATATGCGTGTGCTGTGTGTGTGCATGTGCGTGTGCGTGTGCATTTTCATGTGCGTGTGCGTGTGCGTGTGCATGTTTGTGTGCGTGTGCGCATTGCGTGTGCAAGTGTGTGTGTGCATGTCCGTGTGCATCTATGCGTGCATGCATGTGCATGTGCCGTGTACGTGTGTAGCATGCGCGTGCGTGTGCGTGTGTGTGTGTGCATGTGAGTGTGTGTGCGTGTGTGTGTGTGCATGTACCTGTGCTTGTGCATTTTCGTGTCTGTTTGCGTGTGTGTGTGCGTGTGTAGTGTGCGTGTGTTGTGCCTGTGCATGTCCATGTGCCTGTGTATATGCACATGCGTGTGCGTGTGTCATGTGCATGTGTGCGTGTGCATGTGCGTGTGCATTTGTGTATGTGTGCATGTGCGTGTGCGTGTGCATGTGCATGTGCATGTACCTATGTGTGTGTGTGTTTGAGTGCGAGTGTGTGTGTGTGTGGGTGTATGTGTGCGTGTGCACGTGTGCTGTGCATGTGCGTGTGCCTGTGCGTGTGCATCTGTGTGCATGCACATGTGCGTGTGTGTGTGTGTGTGCGTGTGTGTGTGTGCGTGCGCGTGCATCTGCATGTGTGTGCGTGTGCATGTGTGTGCATGCGGGTGAGTTCCCGTGAGTGTTTGTGTGTGTGTGTGCTCCTGTACATGTTCGTGTGCGTCCGCGTGCATCTATGTGTGTGCATGTGTGCGTGTGCGATGTGCGTGTGCGTTTGCAAGTTTGCGTGTGCGTGTGTGTGTGTGCGTGTGCGTGTGCATGTGAGTGTGCACGTGCATGTGCGTGTGCGTGTGTGTGTGTGTGTGCGCATGTGTGTGTGTGCA
The DNA here is from genome assembly GCA_019776745.2 of Taxus chinensis. NCBI lineage: Eukaryota > Viridiplantae > Streptophyta > Pinopsida > Cupressales > Taxaceae > Taxus > Taxus chinensis. Next base: position 380,618,026 of record CM034154.1, on the reverse strand, counting down.
TGTGCGTGTGCGTGTGCGTGTGCGTTTACCTCTGCGTGTGCCTTTACGTGTGTGTGTGCGTGTTTTGTGCGTATCCGTGTGCGTTTACGTGTACGTGTGCATGTGCGTGTGTGTGTGTGGGTGTTGGTGTGTGTGTGTGTGTGCGTGTGCATTTGTGTGTGCACGTGTGCTAGTGCACATGTGTGTGTGTGTATGCGTGTGCGTGTGCGTGTGCCTATGCGTGTGCGTGTGCATGTGCATATGCATGTGCATGTGCATGTGCAGGGTGCGCATGTGTTTGTTTGCATGTGCATGTGGTGTGCGTGTGCGTGTGTTGTGTACATGTGCACGTGCGTGTGTGTCGTGTGTGTGTGCGTGTGTTTCCATGTGCGTGTGCATGTGTGTTTGTGTGTGTGTGTGTGCGTGTGAATGTGTGTGCATGATGCATGTGCGTGTGTGTGTGTGTGTGTGTACGTGTGCATGTGTGTGTGATGTGTGTGTGTGTGCGTACGTGTTGTGCATGCGCATGCGTGTGTGTGTGTGTGCTTGTGTGTGTGTGTGCGTGTGCGTGTGCATGTGTGTTTAAGTGTGTGTAACATCCCCATTTTAAGATACTAGAACAAGGGAATGTTTTATGTGTGTTATACAACGTTCTGCTGTTATGAATTATATAATTCAAACACACGTTCAAGTTTTAATAATTGTTCTCTGTGCAAATAATGCGTTTGGATCACACAATTTCCTTTTAAAACCAATGTTCTCTGTTCACATACTTGCAATATGGAACACACATTCAATGCCATTCAATCATATAACAGTTACCATATGCTGCTGTAAATGACTCGAAGAACTACCGATCTCCCATTTTATGGCTTGGAGTTTCAGCGATCTCTCATTTCATGACTCGGCGACTTACCGATCCTTCATGTAAATCCGTGCATTATATAATGAATATACAGGGTTCTCTTACCGTTTCCGGTTATCGAAGTGATCCATTTAAGAAGCCTATTTGAATATCTGTTACTGATATTCATCTGACATCCTGCATCTTAAACTAGGTGATTAGGACAACGCAACCAGCACTTGCGATACTTTGGCCAAAGATTTTCACATGCTTTGCATGATCATATTCCTAGATGTGGTACACATCATTGGAATACGTCCTTCACCTCACTTCATCTGTTATCTAGAATGGTCTTTCCTGGTCTCTTCCAGTCCTTCCGTTTAAGGTCAAGCTCTAATCCCCAACTAGCAATATGAACGAGTATAGGAAGTTACTCATGGTAACTAAAGATACGCAGACATACGATAATCGTCCCTAGATGACTCCGTGTGTCTAGTTACCTTTAGTCCTCCGGAGTCACTCCGTATACGTGATCACATTCCTATCCCCAGCCTAAGAACTTAGTATCCAGCTTATGTAAACTTGATGATTTAATTCAGGAGGGCATTGTAATATGTCAGCTATAACATTGTGTCGTCATGAAGGCCCCGCCTTCATGAAGACACCATATTGTAGCTGGCGTATGTCAATGTCCTATGGAATCCTCTCATCGAGAGTACACATCCAGCTCAAGTGTAATTTGGTTATGATCTTAATATTTAAGATCAACTTTCAGCAGCCATGCTGATCCTTTATTCTCGTTCTTGTTACAATTGTATGTAGCTAAGAGAGACTTAATCTGTCTTCTAGCTTACTATGCATCTCCTCCTTCATATCGAAGGGTTGCATTTTCTCTACTTGGTTCCTTTCTTAATCTTTGGACTAATCAGCCCATTATCGATAAACTTAATAAGTTTAACCTATTAAACTTAACCAAGTTTCCACAACTGTAAACAAATTCAGAATTCCATCTTATTAGACGTCATTTAAACGAGGTCTAATTTTAAATGAATTTATTCATTTATCCTCCTTAACCTTACATAGTTAAGGTCTGTTAACAATAGATATGTTTTCCCATATCCTTATTTTCTGAATTTTAAACATTCGAGGCTATTAACGGAGTCCGAATATAAGGTTCGGCTGCTCCTAAGTTATTTGATATTCCTTAGCTTTCAAGCTAATCCCGAATACCTTTCAATTAAGAGATCATGTTTACCTAAATCCTTTTTGATGTCAATTTAAAATTCATCTTAACCCAAGTATGAACTAATTGCACATTTCAATGTAAAAGTTGCATTTAGGTAAAGAATAGATGTTATTCCCTTTTAAATCCATCCATTAACATTTGAATAATTCCAAATCAAGGAATAATGTTATATTCTCAAACTTATTCAACAATATCAAACTGATACAGTCATTAAAAATATCACACTCGTACTTGTATTCATCCATCGGCTTTACAATCTATACATTTTCCAGTCCAAATGACTGGACTTTGTTTATATTAAACAACATTACAACTCATAAGTTAGAAGAATGTAATTTCTTCTTTTCCTCATTTCCTCGTAGAGGAGTAATAGTTATCAATACAATCCATCTTCAGTTAATCAAAGAAGTATCAAAAAACAACCATGTCTTCGTTTATACTCAAGTTCCATCTGCAAAATTACTTGCACGGGTCAATTCATTGAACTGAGCATATTAAGCACTTGTCATTAAAATGAAGTGCTTTTAATTAACTGTCTCAATAAAAGAACCCTGCTTTTATGAAACGTTAATATGAACATCATTCAAGAATTAAATACCAAAAAGGATGAACAACATATCAACTTAATCATCTAATTACCATCCCAATCGGTCAAAGGATTACTGTCCTCTTTCCGAATACTTATAACAAGAAGTAATTTCCTTCAAACATTTCCAGATTACAAACATCCGTAAGAACTGAAAATACAATTATGCAACTGTTGTTCTAACATAATGATATCAATTCCTTTCCTCTACATTAGTTAGAGGAAGATTCACAATTAGATTTTAAATAAAACTTCCAGCATAACCGTTTTCCTTTCCTTTCATACTACTTGTCTAATCTCAAACAATCAAACGCTGAAGAGAAAAGTAAACAACAATTTAAATACAAATGCTTAACCCAAGCAGTACGAAATTCATTCCATAACAATTATAGATTTCCAACTGTATGAGAGAAAATGATCATTAATTCAATTATCCATTCACACTCTCTTTCCTTTCCTCATAACTGTACTAATTTTTTTTAATCCAAACGTGATATCAATCAATGATAACAGTCCAAAGAGAAATAAACGAAAATCAATAATCGAATAAAAGGAAGAAGGATCATATTACCTCTTTTCACTGTTTAACCAAATATCCACTATTTAGCACAGACATAATCCAACAGTATGATTCATTCCACATAGTATATTTCAATATGCAAAAACTACTATTTACCCTTCCAAAAGTTGACCAGAGTTCATGGCAACTGGTCCGTAAGCATCGATACCAAAAGAACTTCTAACACAATCATTTCCTTTTGTTTAAAAAATAATCCACTCTACTGACATTTACGTCTATCTAACATGTAAGAGTGTACAACAACAACAACAAGTCACACTTTCATCATAATAATGAGAGAATTCACTTTCCAACAGCAAAGTAAGAAATCCATTCATATTCTGCTCCAATGAAAACAATGAAAGGTTCTCAATCCTTAAAATTATATATATATATATATATATATATATATATCCTTGAGTTCAGCAGGACACAGAGTAGGATTTGTATACTCTACCCAGTCTATTCTATAGACTGATATTTGTTTTTTTGTTCCCATTCAGATCAGAACTTCCTTCTAAACAGTCCTATATGAATACCAAGAACCAACAGGTCAGAACACCATATCTAATTAGAACAACAAAGTAAGATGCTACTATGACCTTACTGTCCCAGGGAGCCCGTATTCTATGCAATGAAAAACATCTAGGAGATATAACTCGCACAATAGTTTACCAACATCACCACAAATTTGTTCTTCCCAAACGTTTCAACACACTGAACTCAGAAATACAATATTCACATAACAATACATTTGTCAATTCAAACCCGTATAGGGTAATAGATGCGTATGCAAAACACAGTCAAAAATAATCTCATACAGCAAGCACAACCCCCCCCCCCCCCCCTTTTATTTCACTTATTTGCAAGAAATACCCAAGCTGTGTTCCTTTTTATTATGACAGTTCGAACCAGGCATACAAAATCACCTTATCTTTCCATTTTTACAAGAATGCACAAAACTCAGAATTAATACACACCTAGCTAATGTATTATTCAGCACAAACTCAACTCATATTGAGTAAAGATCAATTACCCAACATTGCCAAACAACTCACACATCAAGAGCAGACTTATTTCATTCACCTAATTCACAAAAGAAATTACCCAAGTCGTACTCAACAAAGGTAAAACGACTCATTCCAGAGATCAATTCATTCAAAACAACAACATTATTTAACTAAATCACCCCTCATAAGAGCAGGGTTGTTTTAATGAGACGTTTAAACAATAGCAAATGGTTTAAGGAGAAGGGCTTAACATGCCTGTATATTTTTTTTTTGTGGTTCGAAGAAAACCGCGTCCACAGGAGCTATTTCTCTCCACGGCGTCCGCAGCAGGGCTTTCCCAACAATCCACTAATATCAAGTATTTCCACCTAGTTCATAGGTTAATGGAATTTATATCTATTTTCTCCCTTATGAAATCTAAAATCCATATAGGATAGTAGTTAGGGTATAAGATAAAACTTAGGGGTTGATTAGGGTTTGATCCCCTAATATTTAATTAACTAGTTTTCATATCAAGTCTTTCCGCCTGACATTCATATTCAACATTAAGCAGGACATTTAGTCCTAAGTTCCACATACCTGTGCCACTTGCATCTAGGCCCTTATTGCCTTAAACGGTCTAGCATTACAACGGTGTGTGGTTCGAGAATCAAACCTTTTTCAATTGGCATCTACGTACCAGATATTCATACCAGAAATCAGGTGCTGCAACATTTATATCAACCTTCAATCTGGTTTAAAAGTAAATCGACAAGCGATCATAAGAAGGCCACAACATACCTTGGATCAATGGAATTGATTCAAGGTGTGCGGTCAATCAGCAATTAGAGTTCATCAAGCATACGACAAGTCTGTTGTCTCATCAGCAATCACACAAGCAATAATAACTTATGTCCCAAGTAAATAAATTACAGCAAACAAGGGTCTAGATTAGCAACACATTCCTTTAAGATCAAAGATATATCTTAACATGTTTATCTTCATTTCAGCAGTTACAATATTATGAAAAGTAATTACCATGATAACTTACAAAAATCAAGGCGTTACATTCCTCCCTTCTTAAAGAATCATCATCCCGATGATCAAATTAACCAATTCAAGGAGTTTCTAGGACAAAATTCAGTTATTGTCCTTCCATTCATAAGTTCATACCAAAAATAGATTCACTCTTTAAAACAGTGTTTTAAGATAACTGTAAAATAGACCAATAATTGTCTAAATTTGGTAGAATTATCAGTTTTTCGAATTTCAATTTCGATCAAACAAGTATGGAAAAGCAGATCTCATTTCATCAAGATTTTCCCAAGTTGCACTTTCTTCGCTAAACTGGTCCCACTGGACCTTACATTGATTCACTTTGTGATTTCTTAAGCACAACTGGTGAGTTCCCAGCACTCGAATGGGCTTAATCACGATTATTCCTGGGTCTTGGACCTGCAAGGAATTCCAATTCAGCACATGTGATAAATCTGTTACGTATTTCTTAAGCAAATAAATATGAAAAACATCATGCATTTATGATAAAGCAGGAGGTAATGCTAGATGATAAGCTACAGAGTTGATTATTTCAACAATTTCAAAAGGTCCCACGTAACGTGGCGACAACTTGGCAGCCTTGCCAAAAGTTATTGAGCTCTTTTTCGGCTTAACCTGAAGAAAGACCTTCTCACCAAGTTTATAATTCCTATCAATCCGCTTTAAGTTTGCATAACTCTTCTACCTATTGGCAGCCTCCTTTAGATGTTTCCGAATCATTTTGATTTGTTGTTCCATTTCCTTGAGGATTTCTTGCCCAATTACCTCTTTGTCCTCTACGTTGTGCCAGCTAACAGGGGTTCTGCATTTTCTTCCATAAAATGCTTCAAAGGGCACCATTTTTAAATAGGCGTGATATGTATTATTGTAGGCAAATTCAACCAGCGGAAGGTATTCCTCCCATTTATACTGCTGGTCCATGCAATACATTCTTAACATGTCCTCTAAAACTTGATTGAATCTCTCGGTCTGTCCATCTGTCTCTGGATGATATGCAGAGCTGAAGTTTAATTTAGTTCCCAAGGCCGCATTAAGTGTTTGCCAAAACCTTGATGTCATCCTCGGATCTCTGTCCGATATGATCAATTCGGGTATTCCATGCAATCTGAAAATTTCATGTACAAATATTCTTGCTAATACTGGTGCATCGTCTTTCAAAATACAAGCAATGAAGTGTGCCACTTTGGTTAATTTGTCGACGACAACCAGGATAATATCATGCTTATTCCTTGACATAGGCAATCCTTGAACGAAATCCATCGTTATCACTTGTCATTTGTACTGTGGAACGCTGTGGGGATACAATAATCCAGCGGGATGCATATGTTCTGCCTTAACATGCTGACATTCCAAGCAGTGTGTTACAAATTCCACCACATCCTTTTTCAGTCCCTTCTAGAAGTATTGCTTCTTAAGATCAGCAAGCATTTTCGTAATGTCAGGATGTCCAGAAAAAGGTGAATTATGGAATTCAGTTAACAATTTCTTTCTTAAATCATTTGCCAAGGGTATATAGACCCTGTTTTCGAACCTCAAAATTCCTTCGCTATCAAAGAGAAATCCTTTATACCTCACATCCTTTGGATTTGCAGCAAGGGTTGTTTTAACTTGCTGGAAATAAGGATCTTATTCCAAGGCATCTTTCACATCATCCTTAAACTGAGTTTTTAACATTATAAGAGCAGAGATGTGCTTCCTTCGACTCAGAGCATCTGCCACTCTATTTTCCTTGCCTTTGATGTAGCCTATATCAAAATCATACTGACACAGAAATTCTAACCATCTTCGTTGTCTTGCATTCAAATTTGGCTGAGTAAAAATATACTTCAACCCCAGATGGTCAGTTTTTAACTCAAAATGTTTGCCTAAAAGGTAATGCCTCCACATTTGAAGTGCATGTACAATGGCAGTGAGCTCTAGGTCGTGTGGAGCATAATTTTGTTCATGTAATGTAACACCCTGAACTGTTGTTACTTCCTCCTGAGCATACAAGTGTTGATATGTGATTTCTTTGTAAAAAGGATGTGTTCCTTGATTGAGAAATCATGCTTGATATGTACTGTATCTTCTTTGCAGATTGCAGATCTTTGACTGAGTCGGAATATGATTGGACTCTTTTATTTCTTTCATTTTGTATCTAAGTTTAATCTGATCTCGGAATGAATCATAGAGTTATCCATCTATAAGACCTAGCCTTGGATCAGTGGAATTGATCCAAGTATTGCTTTAAGTTTGTTCATGATGAATTAAAATTACAGACCTTGAACAGGTTGCAAGGTCTAGAAGCATTGAATAAGCTAGTCCGGAGTATAACTCAGGTTGATCATGTGAAATGGATTGGTTCCCGATATCGAAGTATATCTGGAAGGTCTCGATCGTGGACCAGGTAATAATTCGGTTTCATACAATTTTGTAGCCTAAAGGCAGAACAGGAGCTAACCCTGTTCAAGAATGCATGTTGTAGGTCTTTTTCTGAGTGTACGGAATGTAGACCTAACTGGAATTATTAATGTTAGTAACCTAAAACTAAACCTAACCTAGGGGTTAGATTAGTGTTAATCTAACCTAGACCTAGGCTAAGAACTAATGTCCTAAGTTAGTATCTATGTTCTATGAAGTTAGACTAGGTGTTATCCTAAATTCTAACCTAAGTTACTAACCTAACTATTGGGCAAGGATTATGGGGACCTATGGAGGGGATGCGAACCATGGGCGGCAGTTTCTATGTTATTTAATGCAAAGGATAAGTATGAAGGACAGGTATTGGTGGAGGTTTTAGAAATGGCTAACTGAGCCGACGTGGCAGGTCGCCAAAACTGAAAATGGTCTTGAAATTCTATTTGTCTATCGCCAACTTTGGCGGTCGGTGGCAGTGGAGTTTGAGCGGGAAATTTGGAGTAAATGCAATTAATGAGCTCGGTAGTCGAGCTCGGAATTCGCGAGAAGGCATGCAAATTGGAAAGTTGTTGTTTTGTTTGGCTTATCACGAATTTCGGTTTTCCTTCTGCCTGTTCACTGGTTCTTCGCACCAGTCTTCTTTGTGTTGCATGGCGAGTATGAGCGTATCTAGCTCTTTTCTCTGGAAAGGAAAATATATATGTCATGGAGATAGCAAAATTTTGTTGGTCGCTCTAACTTGGAAAAGGAAAAGGAAGTCCAAGCTCTTTCAGTGGTCTGCTTCGGAATTTTGAGCAAAAATCCAGGCATGTTAGGCCCTAACCTTTAAAAATCTTGCTGTCTTTCAAGTGATTTCATTAGAACAACTCTGTTCAAATGATTTATGGTAATAGAGGATTTTCTTTGGATGTCTTGTGTGATTTTGACACTGTATCTTCATGCTGGTTCGATTTTTCATTTATCCCTTGATGGGTGTTTATTAAATTCGAACTGTGGCTTTATTTCTTTGTGTTTTGCATTCTGGCTTAAATATGCGAAATATATGAAAGGAATGTATGCTCGGCCTGCTCGGCGAGAGCCCATAAATTATTCTTGTGATGGGTACAGGCCACTGTTATGCTTGTCGATTTTGTCGTCGATGCATGTTGTGAATACTTGTTGGAAGGGAAACTGCTGGACATTTGTTTGATTATTCAGTTTTAAAAGAACCTTGTAAGCTCTGTCGTGGTTATTGATGGGGTGGTTATTGATACTTGTTGGGTTTCGTTTTGTCTTTTAAAGTTGTTTGGGAAGAGGTAACTACTGTGTTACAGTAGTCATTACGACCCTGTGGAAGTTGTTTTTCCTTTTTATTGTGGTAATGGGATTCAACCCGTTGACAGTATACAATATGGATATATGTATTTTATTTGAACGACTCTGTAGAGTCCATTAAATGATTCGTATAAATTGGGCCACTGTGGAAGCTATATATATATATATATATTTGAATGTTGGAAATTGCTTTGTCTGAGTCTTGTTGGAGTAACAGGTAAGGCGACTTCTGTTATTTGGTAATGAATACTTTCGTTTTACAAGGAATTTGTGGTTCAGACTCAGTTGGGCATTTAAATAGGTATTCCACTCTATGTAAGCTTGGAGAAAATATAGTTATACGGGCTCCGTTGGATTTCTTGTTACTAAATCATTATATAGCTTTTGTATAAACCTGATTTTAAAGGCTTGCCAATGTTGGCACGGATGGAATCATTATCTTCTATGTATTTTGTTTACTGTTGTTGGGACTCAGTTGAATTCTTGATAGATAAACAGTGTAACTGCTTCAAATTATAACTGTTGGGTTTACTTTGTTTTTGACTTGTTGGGTTCTGTGAGTATGGGAAGATATCTTGTATGTCGGCTTCTGGATAAGCTAAACTGTGAATACTGTTTATGGACTTAGTTTTAATTCCTCGAATGGTAATCTATGTCACTGTTTTCCGTATAAGCCTGAGTATGAACATGTAATGTTCTTGGCTTTGTTGGTTTTCTTTAATTAAGCTTGATAACATGAATTATGGCCTTTTAAGTAGGTCGCGAATACCATACTTTCAACTCTGATTTCGTTCAGGGGTGATTACGATATTCTGTGTATGTTTTCCTTCTGATTACATTCCAGTTTGATGTGGCTGTGCATGCTGCTTGGATTTCGTTTAAAAATCCCTTCGCATAGTCGTAGGGAAATGTCATTGCTTAAATGATCATGAGTCTTTGGTTGACTGCGATAGCAAAGGAGTTCTTTGATTTCGACCTTGTGTCTAAAAGCCTTTCAGTGCTAATCTTCTTATCTGTCGCTTTTGCGTAAGGTCATACTGAGTCCGCTTGGTAGATAGACGTCGTTGTTTGGCAAGAAGGCTACTGTACTGTAGTTGCTTTATTGTAAGTTTTAATAAAACGGTGGTGTTGATGATGGACTCAACTGATTTATTAGCATGTGTATTAAGTGAATGCCTTGCTTTTGGAAAGATGGTATAGACATGAGCTAGTTCAGAGGGAAACATGTACAATTTGTTTATTTCTCTTCTGTTGTAAATTATAAGTTGATATAATTGTTTAACTAACATCTGTAATTGATTTTACATAATGACGGTAACTGGATTGATATGATATTCCTCTTTTTAAGTTGAATATAATGATTGTCTGATGTTTGTTCAACTTGGGATTTACAATGAATAATTGCTTAGGACACTTTTGTTCTTCTTGATCCCTAATATTTTGATGAAATATTTGAGAAGTATATAGGACTACTCCGTAACGAAAATTATTGTTACACGTTATAGACATGATATATTCTTAACGTATAGTCTGAGTCATGTTTATTTGATTGGTGATTTTATATCATTTAAACAGGGTGTTTAATGAAAACAATTGATGGATTGCAATTGTTTTAAAAGTTAGTGCTTATCATGCTCAGTTCATCGAACTGACTCATGTTGACTATTTTTGCAGATGGTTGCCGTAAGTGGTAAAAGCATGCAGATCTGATAGGATAATCAGATTGATTAAATTTGATTTTAAGTAGAATTTCAGATAGATTCTCTAAAATGTATTATATGAGGAAAGATGTCCTTTTTCCGTTGAGCATTGTATTAAGTATGCTGATTGTACAAAATGTATCTGTATAGATCTGAAAAGAATGGAAATAAGTATTTGCTACTTATGTGTTGTATTCTTATTCTGATTGTTGACCTTCTTCGGTTTATATACCGGAGGGGCATTGTTATCATTGTATAAATTGGAGACTTTGTGATTGTCAATGAAAGTTACAAGAATATGAGATTGAATTCTTATGAGTGTTTAGTAGTTCTAATTTGTTCTATCGAAAGCAAAAATTGAATTTTAAATCTTTGTCTTTCTAAAAGATAGGGTTAAAATGAACCTAAGCAGAACGCTAATCAGGCTGAATTAAATTACTAATCCCTAGTCTTGATTATGACAGGACAACATTAAATTGGATTCTTAATCATTGATATCTTGATACTAATAAGTATGATATAAATTCAGTTAGGAGAACTGATATAAATCTAATGGGGTTCAGATGGCAATCTCATGTGAAGGTTATGAGTTATTGTTCAATTCTGTTGTTTTAGAATCATGTATATTCTAAGAACTCCTTGATGAGACCTTGGCCTTAATATCTCCACCATGTAATGGGTTTTATTGAGGAAGGCCATCCTTAGACGAAGAATCCAGGGATCGGGAAAGGCTAACCTTAGGGGAACGTCTTTAATGTAATTTAAACTCAATGTGCGTAACGCATATTAATAAGTAGATCTTTTCGAGGCGGATTTAAAGGTTGACGGCACAAGTCAACTGCAGGGTTGTACCTCCGAGAAGATTAGGATCTTCTCGAAGTTACAACAATGCAGGTGACTTATGACGACACCCTTTGCATTGATCGCTAAGATTTACACTTTGATCTCGAACGAGTTACTCAGGGACCGATTAGGAATGTGGTCACGTTATAAGGCTGCCTAGGAGATTCGGGGTATCTTGACACACTGGTTTAACTAGGATTGAACCAGTATGTCATCATATCCCTAATCCTCGTGGGCATCCATATAACATTATCACCTTGTTAATCTGTCTCCGAGTGATTAAGTTGAGATAGGAAGGACTGACAGAAGTCGGTATAAGACATTCTACATAACATAAGAATGGGGTGAAGGGCGTATTCCAGATTGACGAGTATGCCGTTAAGGAATACGAGACATAAACAGTATGTTTCAAATCTTTGGCCAAAGTATCGCAAGCTGCTGATTGCGTTGTCCTAATTCACCTAGTCTAAGGGATGAGATGCCGATGAATAATGGTAACAATTATTCAGTTAGGTTCCTTGGACAGAGCATTCTGAATCCCAGAATAGGGAAGAGAACCGCAAGAGTGAAGTGTTAAATAAAAACGCCAACTCTTATTACTCATGAATAGATCGGTAGATTACCGAGTCATGGAATGAATAGATCGGAGGTACTCCGAGTCATTACAGCTGCATATGGTTGTCTGTTATAAGAATGGTTATTTGATTTGTGAGTTCTAAATTATGTATTTAGAACCAGGATGCAATTTTCAAAAAAAAAAAAATCACTTGTTCTAAGGTATAAAATGAGGACGTTACATCTTGGTATCAGAGCTGAAGGTTGCAGCTCTTGGACCTATTGTGTCCATAATCTGATAAAAACCTGAATTTTCTTGTAACAGAAAATGGTTAGAACAAGGGGGAACGTTGCGAATAATGCTCCACCTGAAGGAGGAGCGGCAACCACCCAGAAACTTGATGAGATCCTTGCTGCCCTGTTGGACACAAGAGATCGCTTAGCTGTACTGGAACAACAGGTGATGGGAAATGAGGAGGATGAAGAAGCTGATAATAATAATCAGCAACCTCCTGAGGACAACCCCGACATGGGTGTTGATGTTAATGCTGGGAATGCACCTGTCCAACCAGAAAACAAAAAGGCCAGATTGGCAGCAGAACTCACTAATGATATAAAAAGGATAAGTCCACCTAAGTATGATGGCACCACATTAGGAGATGGAGCTGAGAACTGGCTCAGCGAAATGGAGAAGTACTTTGCAATAAGGAACTTCTCAGAGGAAACCAAAGCTATTTGGGGAGCCTATCAGCTTTCCCACGAAGCATCTTCGTGGTGGGATAGCCGTAAAGCTGAACTAAACATTGATGAGACCAATATTACTTGGGATCAATTTAAAGGCTATTTTAGGCAACGTTGGCTGCCACAACTTTTCTATGATCAGAAAATGACAGAATTTCAGAACTTAGCTCAAGGGAAGCTAACGGTAACTGAATACTGGGAGCGGTTTACAAAACTCCTCAAGTATGTACCGCAGTATCAAACTGACGAGAAGTTCAGAATACGGAAATTCATCATGGGATTGAATCCCGTGATAGGGGGAGAGGTCGATGTTCACAGCCCAACCACTATGGAAGGAGTTGTTGAAAAGGCCATAAGGCAAGAACAGAAATTAAAGGCTATTTCTGCTCATAAAGAGGAAGTGCGGAAGAAGACTGCAAACCCCTCTTCAACCTCTCTTGCACCCAGAAAAGGACCATGGAAAAAGTTTGGAAACAAGAGTAAGTTTCCAGGAGATAACAATAAGAAAGCAGTAGTAAATAAGCCTGCTGGAAACGTAAGGGATAATTTTGCTAAAAATTATAACAATGGGCAGAAGCCCTATGGAGGACAACGTGACAATTACAAAACTGGAGGCAACTTTGAGCCTAAAAAGGGACCTGTAGGAGGCTGCTACAATTGTGGCAAAGATCACTACGCAAATCAGTGCCCTTTGAAGAAGGATGATCGTAATCAGCAGCATAAGATACATGCTGCAGTAGCGGACAAGCAAGCTGAAAAGCAAGTGACACCTATAGAAGTTCCGGGTAAGTTATTCGGCATACCTGTCACTATTCTTTTTGATACAGGAGCTACTGAATGTTTTATATCTAATAAACTTGCTTCTAAACTTAAAAGAAAAGCTGGAAAAATGGATAAATCTTGGACTGTACAGTATGGTAATAATTCTGTTCATACAGTGAGTATGTGTCTTTTTGGGGCAGTCCTTGACTTACCTAACTTTTCCACGGAAGTTGACCTCTATGTTGCACCTTTAGGATCGTATGACATTGTTATCGGTGTCAATTGGTTAGCTGACCATAAAGCAAAAGTAGACTGCTATGAAAAGAACATAAAATGTTTAGATGATCAGCTGGAATCAGCAGAGATTCAAGGGGTGAAACGGGAAATTTCAGTTAGAAAACTGTCAGCTATGCAGCTTAAAAAGGCTAAAAATAAAGGATGTACCCTTTATGCAGTAAAGATATCCGAATCTTCGGAAGAAGATGATGATTTCATGAAACGATTCCCTCTGTTACAAAGTTTCAGGGATGTTTTTCCTGAGGAATTACCAGGGTTACCACCCAAGAGAGAATTTGACTTCACCATTGAAATCAAGCCAGGAACAGAACCTATTTCCAAAGCACCTTATCGGATGACTACTACAGAGTTAGTTGAGCTTAAGGCACAGTTGCAAGAGCTTTTGTCTAAAGGTTTGATCAGACCAAGTGTTTCACCTTGGGGAGCGCCTGTAATATTTGTGAAAAAGAAGGATGGAACACTAAGGCTGTGTATTGATTATCGGATGTTGAACAAAGCAACAGTCAAGAACCGATATCCACTTCCTAGGATCGACGATCTGTTTGATCAGATGCGTGGAGCAGCGGTTTATTCTAAGATAGACCTTCGATCTGGTTATCATCAGTTAAGGATTAGAGAGGAAGATATTCATAAAACAGCTTTCCGAACAAGGTACGGACATTATGAATTCACAGTTCTACCCTTTGGATTAACTAATGCACCCGCAGCCTTTATGAACTTGATGAACAATATTTTTCAAGAATACCTGGACAAGTTTGTACTTGTATTCTTGGACGATATTCTCATTTATTCTAAAAGCGTTGAGGAGCACAATGAGCATTTGAAGATAGTTTTGGGAATTCTGAGAAAAAGAAAGTTGTATGGTAAGTTATCCAAATGTTCTTTCTTTGATTCAGAAGTTCACTATTTGGGTCATGTCATAAGTAAAGAAGGAATTGCTGTAGATCCTTCAAAAATAGTGGCAATAACTGAGTGGCCTGCACCAAAGAATGTGCATGAAGTAAGAAGCTTCATGGGTCTTGCTGGTTACTATAGAAAATTTGTAAAGGATTTTTCTAAAATAGCTGCACCAATAACTTCATTGCAAAAGAAGGATAAGAAATTCATGTGGAATGACAAGTGCGAAGCGGCTTTCAAAAGTCTGAAAGACCAGTTGACTTCTGCACCTATATTAGCTGTACCAGACCCTAATGGGAGTTTTACAGTTGTAACGGATGCTTCTGGGGAAGGCCTTGGAGGTGTTTTGCTACAAAATGATCAGGTCATAGCATATGAAAGTAGAAAACTTAAGTTACATGAGCTGAATTATGCCCCTCATGATTTGGAACTTGCTGCCATTGTTCATGCACTTCAAGTCTGGAGACACTACTTACTTGGGAAACCTTTTGAGTTGAAAACTGATCACTTAGGACTGAAATATATTTTTACTCAGCCCAATCTGAATGCCAGACAGAGAAGGTGGTTAGAATTTTTATCACAATATGACTTTGATATTAGCTATATCAAAGGGAAGGAGAATAGAGTAGCTGATGCTCTAAGTCGTAGGAGGCACATTTCTGCTCTTATAACATTAAGAACTCAGTTTAAAGACGAGGTAAAAAGTGCCTCAGAATCAGATGCATACTTTCAACAAGTAAAAGCAGCGCTTGCTGCAGAACCTAAGGATATAAGGTATAAAGGTTTTCATTTTGATAATGAAGGAATCTTGCGTTATGAAAACAGGGTATATGTACCTATGCTGAACGATTTGAGAAAGAAGTTGTTAGTTGAATTTCATAATTCACCTTTCTCTGGACACCCGGGTATCACAAAAATGCTTGCTGATTTGAAACAGCAATACTTTTGGAAAGGTATGAAAAAGGATGTAATAGATTTTGTGACTCATTGTCTGGAATGTCAGCGGGTGAAGGCAGAACATATGCACCCTGCTGGACTGTTATATCCTCATAGCATACCGCAGTACAAATGGCAAGTAATAACCATGGATTTTGTACAAGGACTACCCATGTCCAGGAATAAACATGATGTTATCCTGGTAGTTGTAGATAAACTGACTAAGGTAGCTCATTTCATCGCTGGAAATCTAAAGGATGATTCACCAGTGCTGGCCAAAAGATTCGTACACGAAATTTTCAGATTGCATGGTGTACCAGAATTGATTATATCTGACAGGGATCCTAGAATGACGTCAAGGTTTTGGCAAACGCTTAACGCAGCTCTTGGAACAAAACTAAACTTCAGTTCTGCATATCATCCGGAAACGGATGGACAAACTGAGAGGGTAAATCAAGTGTTGGAGGACATGTTGCGTATGTATTGCATGGATCAACAGTATAAATGGGAGGAGTATCTTCCATTAGTTGAGTTCGCATACAACAATACTTATCACTCATCTCTTAAAATGGCACCATTTGAAGCACTTTATGGAAGAAAGTGCAGAACTCCTGTTAGTTGGGACAGTGTTGAGGATAGAGTGGTAATTGGACCAGAGATTCTCACAGAAATGGAACAGCAAGTTAAGCTGATTCGTGAACGACTAAAGGAAGCAGCGGATAGACAGAAGAGCTACGCTGACCTTAAGCGGGTTGATAGAAGGTTTGAGCTTGGTGATAAGGTTTTTCTTCGTGTTAAACCCAGGAAGAGTTCAATAACTTTTGGCAAGGCTGCCAAGTTGTCACCTCGATTCGTGGGACCTTTCGAAATTGTCGAAATAATCAATCCTGTAGCTTATCGTTTAGCATTGCCACCTGCTTTATCTCGCATGCATGATGTTTTTCATATTTCTTTGCTTAAGAAATACGTTTCAGATCTGTCACATGTTTTAAATTGGAATTCCTTGCAGGTCCAAGACCCAGGAATAATCGTGGTTAAACCCACACGAGTGCTGGAAACTCGCCAATTGCATTTAAGAAATCGTGAGATACAGCAATGTAAGGTCCAGTGGGACCAGTTTAACGAAGAAAGTGCAACTTGGGAAAATCTGGAAGAGATGAAAACTGCTTTTCCTTCTCTTTTTCAACAGAATGAAATCTGTTAACAAAACATTCTTTAATGAACTTATTTTTTTTTATAAGTATTTATGAAAGCCAGATGAAGGAAAACATTATTCAGGTTGAATAAAATGTGTTGTGACATTGATTTCTGGAACTATTCAAGTTGGAAAATAGTCGCATTGATTTGTGAACTAATAAATTGATTGACCTGAAGGTTAATCGAATATGTAATCATCGGGACGATGAATCTTTTTAGGAGGGAAGCATGTAACACCCTGAACTGTTGTTACTTCCTCCTGAGCATACAAGTGTTGATATGTGATTTCTTTGTAAAAAGGATGTGTTCCTTGATTGAGAAATCATGCTTGATATGTACTGTATCTTCTTTGCAGATTGCAGATCTTTGACTGAGTCGGAATATGATTGGACTCTTTTATTTCTTTCATTTTGTATCTGAGTTTAATCTGATCTCGGAATGAATCATAGAGTTATCCATCTATAAGACCTAGCCTTGGATCAGTGGAATTGATCCAAGTATTGCTTTAAGTTTGTTCGTGATGAATTAAAATTACAGACCTTGAACAGGTTGCAAGGTCTAGAAGCATTGAATAAGCTAGTCCGGAGTATAACTCAGGTTGATCATGTGAAATGGATTGGTTCCCGATATCGAAGTATATCTGGAAGGTCTCGATCGTGGACCAGGTAATAATTCGGTTTCATACAATTTTGTAGCCTAAAGGCAGAACAGGAGCTAACCCTGTTCAAGAATGCATGTTGTAGGTCTTTTTCTGAGTGTACGGAATGTAGACCTAACTGGAATTATTAATGTTAGTAACCTAAAACTAAACCTAACCTAGGGGTTAGATTAGTGTTAATCTAACCTAGACCTAGGCTAAGAACTAATGTCCTAAGTTAGTATCTATGTTCTATGAAGTTAGACTAGGTGTTATCCTAAATTCTAACCTAAGTTACTAACCTAACTATTGGGCAAGGATTATGGGGACCTATGGAGGGGATGCGAACCATGGGCGGCAGTTTCTATGTTATTTAATGCAAAGGATAAGTATGAAGGACAGGTATTGGCGGAGGTTTTAGAAACGGCTAACTGAGCCGACGTGGCAGGTCGCCAAAACTGAAAATGGTCTTGAAATTCTATTTGTCTATCGCCAACTTTGGCGGTCGGTGGCAGTGGAGTTTGAGCGGGAAATTTGGAGTAAATGCAATTAATGAGCTCGGTAGTCGAGCTCGGAATTCGCGAGAAGGCATGCAAATTGGAAAGTTGTTGTTTTGTTTGGCTTATCGCGAATTTCGGTTTTCCTTCTGCCTGTTCACTGGTTCTTCGCACCAGTCTTCTTTGTGTTGCATGGCGAGTATGAGCGTATCTAGCTCTTTTCTCTGGCAAGGAAAATATATATGTCATGGAGATAGCAAAATTTTGTTGGTCGCTCTAACTTGGAAAAGGAAAAGGAAGTCCGAGCTCTTTCAGTGGTCTGCTTCGGAATTTTGAGCAAAAATCCAGGCATGTTAGGCCCTAACCTTTAAAAATCTTGCTGTCTTTCAAGTGATTTCATTAGAACAACTCTGTTCAAATGATTTATGGTAATAGAGGATTTTCTTTGGATGTCTTGTGTGATTTTGACACTGTATCTTCATGCTGGTTCGATTTTTCATTTATCCCTTGATGGGTGTTTATTAAATTCGAACTGTGGCTTTATTTCTTTGTGTTTTGCATTCTGGCTTAAATATGCGAAATATATGAAAGGAATGTATGCTCGGCCTGCTCGGCGAGAGCCCATAAATTATTCTTGTGATGGGTACAGGCCACTGTTATGCTTGTCGATTTTGTCGTCGATGCATGTTGTGAATACTTGTTGGAAGGGAAACTGCTGGACATTTGTTTGATTATTCAGTTTTAAAAGAACCTTGTAAGCTCTGTCGTGGTTATTGATGGGGTGGTTATTGATACTTGTTGGGTTTCGTTTTGTCTTTTAAAGTTGTTTGGGAAGAGGTAACTACTGTGTTACAGTAGTCATTACGACCCTGTGGAAGTTGTTTTTCCTTTTTATTGTGGTAATGGGATTCAACCCGTTGACAGTATACAATATGGATATATGTATTTTATTTGAACGACTCTGTAGAGTCCATTAAATGATTCGTATAAATTGGGCCACTGTGGAAGCTATATATATATATTTTTGAATGTTGGAAATTGCTTTTTCTGAGTCTTGTTGGAGTAACAGGTAAGGTGACTTCTGTTATTTGGTAATGAATACTTTCATTTTACAAGGAATTTGTGGTTCAGACTCAGTTGGGCATTTAAATAGGTATTCCACTCTATGTAAGCTTGGAGCAAATATAGTTATACGGGCTCCGTTGGATTTCTTGTTACTAAATCATTATATAGCTTTTGTATAAACCTGATTTTAAAGGCTTGCCAATGTTGGCACGGATGGAATCATTATCTTCTATGTATTTTGTTTACTGTTGTTGGGACTCAGTTGAATTCTTGATAGATAAACAGTGTAACTGCTTCAAATTATAACTGTTGGGTTTACTTTGTTTTTGACTTGTTGGGTTCTGTGAGTATGGGAAGATATCTTGTATGTCGGCTTCTGGATAAGCTAAACTGTGAATACTGTTTATGGACTTAGTTTTAATTCCTCGAATGGTAATCTATGTCACTGTTTTCCGTATAAGCCTGAGTATGAACATGTAATGTTCTTGGCTTTGTTGGTTTTCTTTAATTAAGCTTGATAACATGAATTATGGCCTTTTAAGTAGGTCGCGAATACCATACTTTCAACTCTGATTTCGTTCAGGGGTGATTACGATATTCTGTGTATGTTTTCCTTCTGATTACATTCCAGTTTGATGTGGCTGTGCATGCTGCTTGGATTTCATTTAAAAATCCCTTCGCATAGTCGTAGGGAAATGTCATTGCTTAAATGATCATGAGTCTTTGGTTGACTGCTATAGCAAAGGAGTTCTTTGATTTCGACCTTGTGTCTAAAAGCCTTTCAGTGCTAATCTTCTTATCTGTCGCTTTTGCGTAAGGTCATACTGAGTCCGCTTGGTAGATAGACGCCGTTGTTTGGCAAGAAGGCTACTGTACTGTAGTTGCTTTATTGTAAGTTTTAATAAAACGGTGGTGTTGATGATGGACTCAACTGATTTATTAGCATGTGTATTAAGTGAATGCCTTGCTTTTGGAAAGATGGTATAGACATGAGCTAGTTCAGAGGGAAACATGTACAATTTGTTTATTTCTCTTCTGTTGTAAATTATAAGTTGATATAATTGTTTAACTAACATCTGTAATTGATTTTACATAATGACGGTAACTGGATTGATATGATATTCCTCTTTTTAAGTTGAATATAATGATTGTCTGATGTTTGTTCAACTTGGGATTTACAATGAATAATTGCTTAGGACACTTTTGTTCTTCTTGATCCCTAATATTTTGATGAAATATTTGAGAAGTATATAGGACTACTCCGTAACGAAAATTATTGTTACACGTTATAGACATGATATATTCTTAACGTATAGTCTGAGTCATGTTTATTTGATTGGTGATTTTATATCATTTAAACAGGGTGTTTAATGAAAACAATTGATGGATTGCAATTGTTTTAAAAGTTAGTGCTTATCATGCTCAGTTCATCGAACTGACTCATGTTGACTATTTTTGCAGATGGTTGCCGTAAGTGGTAAAAGCATGCAGATCTGATAGGATAATCAGATTGATTAAATTTGATTTTAAGTAGAATTTCAGATAGATTCTCTAAAATGTATTATATGAGGAAAGATGTCCTTTTTCCGTTGAGCATTGTATTAAGTATGCTGATTGTACAAAATGTATCTGTATAGATCTGAAAAGAATGGAAATAAGTATTTGCTACTTATGTGTTGTATTCTTATTCTGATTGTTGACCTTCTTCGGTTTATATACCGGAGGGGCATTGTTATCATTGTATAAATTGGAGACTTTGTGATTGTCAATGAAAGTTACAAGAATATGAGATTGAATTCTTATGAGTGTTTAGTAGTTCTAATTTGTTCTATCGAAAGCAAAAATTGAATTTTAAATCTTTGTCTTTCTAAAAGATAGGGTTAAAATGAACCTAAGCAGAACGCTAATCAGGCTGAATTAAATTACTAATCCCTAGTCTTGATTATGACAGGACAACATTAAATTGGATTCTTAATCATTGATATCTTGATACTAATAAGTATGATATAAATTCAGTTAGGAGAACTGATATAAATCTAATGGGGTTCAGATGGCAATCTCATGTGAAGGTTATGAGTTATTGTTCAATTCTGTTGTTTTAGAATCATGTATATTCTAAGAACTCCTTGATGAGACCTTGGCCTTAATATCTCCACCATGTAATGGGTTTTATTGAGGAAGGCCATCCTTAGACGAAGAATCCAGGGATCGGGAAAGGCTAACCTTAGGGGAACGTCTTTAATGTAATTTAAACTCAATGTGCGTAACGCATATTAATAAGTAGATCTTTTCGAGGTGGATTTAAAGGTTGACGGCACAAGTCAACTGCAGGGTTGTACCTCCGAGAAGATTAGGATCTTCTCGAAGTTACAACAATGCAGGTGACTTATGATGACACCCTTTGCATTGATCGCTAAGATTTACACTTTGATCTCGAACGAGTTACTCAGGGACCGATTAGGAATGTGGTCACGTTATAAGGCTGC
Organism: Taxus chinensis; assembly: GCA_019776745.2. Classification (NCBI taxonomy): domain Eukaryota; kingdom Viridiplantae; phylum Streptophyta; class Pinopsida; order Cupressales; family Taxaceae; genus Taxus; species Taxus chinensis. The sequence goes on along the minus strand of CM034154.1, from coordinate 380,596,443 downwards.
CTAGGAGATTCGGGGTATCTTGACACACTGGTTTAACTAGGATTGAACCAGTATGTCATCATATCCCTAATCCTCGTGGGCATCCATATAACATTATCACCTTGTTAATCTGTCTCCGAGTGATTAAGTTGAGATAGGAAGGACTGACAGAAGTCGGTATAAGACATTCTACATAACATAAGAATGGGGTGAAGGGCGTATTCCAGATTGACGAGTATGCCGTTAAGGAATACGAGACATAAACAGTATGTTTCAAATCTTTGGCCAAAGTATCGCAAGCTGCTGATTGCGTTGTCCTAATTCACCTAGTCTAAGGGATGAGATGCCGATGAATAATGGTAACAATTATTCAGTTAGGTTCCTTGGACAGAGCATTCTGAATCCCAGAATAGGGAAGAGAACCGCAAGAGTGAAGTGTTAAATAAAAATGCCAACTCTTATTACTCATGAATAGATCGGTAGATTACCGAGTCATGGAATGAATAGATCGGAGGTACTCCGAGTCATTACAGCTGCATATGGTTGTCTGTTATAAGAATGGTTATTTGATTTGTGAGTTCTAAATTATGTATTTAGAACCAGGATGCAATTTTCAAAAAAAAAAAAAAATTCACTTGTTCTAAGGTATAAAATGAGGACGTTACAAATGCACCTTTGCATCATAAAAGGAACATTTAGACATTTTACCATACAACTTCTTGTTTCTTAAAACTTCCAGCACTACCCTTAAATGTTCTTGGTGCTCTTCGACATTTTTAGAGTATATAAGAATGTCGTCTAAGAATACAAGCACAAACTTGTCTAGGTATTCTTGAAAATTATTGTTCATCAGATTCATGAAGGTGGCAGGTGCATTTTTCAACCCAAAAGGTAACACCGTGAATTCATAATGCCCATACCTTGTTCTAAAAGTTGTTTTATGAATATCTTCTTCCTTTATTTTCAACTGATGATACCTAGATAAAAGATCTATTTTTGAATAGACTGATGCTCCACGCATCTGGTTGAACAGATCATCAATCCTAGGAAGTGGGTATCAATTCTTAATAGTTTCCTTGTTCAACATTCTATAATCAATGCACAGTCTCAATGTGCCATCCTTTTTCTTTACAAAAATTACTGGTGCTCCCCATGGTGAGACGCTTGGTCTTATCAGCCCCTTAGTCAAAAGTTCCTGTAATTGAGCCTTTAACACTACCAACTCGAGGGTGGTCATTCTATAAGGTGCCTTAGATATGGGTTCAGTTCTTGGCTTGATTTCTATTGCAAAGTCAAACTCTCATTTGGGTGGAAGACCTGGCAATTCCTCCAGAAATACATCATTGAAATCCCTTAATAATGGATATCTTTCCATGAAATAATTATCCTCCTCAGTATTTTCTGTCATTTTTACTGCATACAAGGTGCAGCCTCTATTTTTAGCCCTTTTTAGTTGCATAGCTGTTAGTTTCCTAACTGCAACTTCACGCTTTACACCCTGAATGACTGCCACTTTCTGTAGGTCGTCAAAACAACAAATTTGTTTTTCATAACAGTCGACCTTTGCCTTATGTTCTGCCAACCAGTTAAATCCAATAATGATGTTATATGATCCCAAGGGAGTGACATACAGGTCAACTTCGGTGGAGAAACTAGGTAAATCAAGAATTGCCCCAAAAAGGCACATTTCGACTGTACGGACAACATTATTCCCATAATGTACTGTCCATGTCTTATCCATTTGTTCAACATTTCTTTTTAATTTCATTGCAAGTTTAGTAGAAATAAAGCATTCAGTAGCTCCAATATAAAAAAGTATGACTATAGGTGTACCAGATAACTTACCCGGAACTTCTATAGACGTAACTTGTTTTTCAGCTTGTCTATTAGCCACCGCAGCGTGTATCCTATGCTGCTGATCGCGATCATCCTTTTTCAGAGAACAATGACTCGCGTAATGGTCCTTTGCACAGTTGAAGCATCCTCCAACTGGCTCTTTCCCAGGCTCAAATTTGTTACCAACTTTGAAGTTATCATTCTGGCTCACATAGGACTTTTGTCCATTGCCACGAACTTTTGCGAAGCTGTTCCACACACTATTTATAGGTTTGTTCATTACAGATTTCTTGTTGTTATCTACAACAAAAAAAAATTTCACACTAAACCTTTTCCAAGGCCCCCTTTTGGGTGCGAGAGATGAAGAAGAGTTGGGAATCTTCTTCCTTATCTCTTCCCTATGAGCAGAAATTGCTCTCAATTTCTGTTCCTGTCTTATTGCCTTTTTGACAACTCCTTCCATGGTGGTTGGACCGTGGACATCCACTTCACCACCAATGATGGGATTTAGTCCCATTATGAACTTTCGTATTCTGAACTTCTCGTCAGCTTGGTACTGCGGCACATACTTAAGGAGTTTAGTAAACCCTTCCCAGTATTCTATCACCGTCAGCCTTCCTTGCAACCAGTTCTGAAATTCAGTCATTTTCCTATCAAAATAGAGTTGAGGCAGCCACTGTTGCCTAAAGTAACCCTTAAATTTATCCCAAGTTATGTCTGATTTGATAATATTCAACTCAACGTTACGGTTTTCCCACCATGATGATGCTTCATGAGAAAGCTGATATGCTCCCCATATCCCTTTGGTTTCCTCAGAGAAGTTTCTTATTGCAAAGTACTTCTCCGTTTCACTGAGCCAATTCTCAGCTCCGTCCCCAAGGGTTGTTCCATCAAACTTTGGAGGACTTATTCTCTTTATGTCATTTGTAAGTTCAGCTACTAATCTTGCCCTTTTAGTTCCAGGATGATTAGGAGCATTCACATTGCTATTATCGACACCTGGATTCCCTCCATTAGTGTTGTCCACAGGAGGTGGCTGATCATTTATATCATCTTCTTCTTCCTCCTCTTCATTGCCCATTGACTGCTGTTCCAAAACAGTCAAACGATCTCTCGTGTCTAGTAGGGAAGCAAGGATTTCATCCATATTTTGAGTAGTAGCTGCTTCTCCACCCGGTAACAGGTTGTTCGCAGCATTTCTTCTTGTTCTGACCATTTTCTGTTCAATAAGAAAATGTAGACCTTATTAAATTGTGGACTCATTAGGTCCAAGAGCTGCAACCTTCAGCTCTGATACCAAGATTTAACATCCCCATTTTAAGATACTAGAACAAGGGAATTTTTTTTTTTTTGTATATAACGTTCCCTGTTATGAATTATATAATTCAAACACACATTCAAGTTTTAATAATTGTTCTATGTCCAACTAATGCAGTTTGGATCACACAATTTCCTTTTAAAACCAATGTTCTATGTTCACATACTTGCAATATGGAACACACATTCAATGTCATTCAATCATATAATAGTTACCATATGCTGCTGTAAATGTCTCGAAGAACTACCGATCTCCCATTTTATGGCTCGGAGTTTTAGCGATCTCTCATTTCATGACTCGGTGACTTACCGATCCTTCATGTAAATCCGTGCATTGTATAATGAATATACAGGGTTCTCTTACCGTTTCCGGTTATCGAAGTGATCCATTTAAGAAGCCTATCTAAATATATGTTACTGGTATTCATCTGACATCCTGCATCTTAAACTAGGTGATTAGGACAACGCAACCAGCACTTGCGATACTTTGGCCAAATATTTTCACATGCTTTACATGATCATATTCCTAGGTGTGGTACACATCATTGGAATACGTCCTTCACCTCACTTCATTTGTTATCTAGAATGGTCTTTCCTAGTCTCTTCATATCCTTCTGTTTAAGGTAACTAACAATATGAACGAGTATAGGAAGTTACTCATGGTAAATAAAGATACGCAGACATACGACGTCGTCCCTAGATGACTCCGTGTGTCTAGTTACCTTTAGTCCTCTGGAGTCACTCCGTATACTTGATCACGTTCCTATCCCTAGCCAATAACTTCGTATCCAACTTATGTAAACTTGATGATTTAATTCGGGAGGGTATTGTAATATGTCAGCTATAACATTGTGTCGTCACGAAGGCCCCGCCTTCATGAAGACAACATATTGTAGCTGGCGTATGTCAATGTCCTACAGAATCCTCCCATCGAGAGTACACATCCAGCTCAAGTGTGATTTGGTTATGATCTTAATATTTAAGATCAACTTTCAGCAGCCATGCTGATCCTTTATTCTCGTTCTTGTTATAGTTGTATGTAGCTAAGAGAGACTTAATCCATCTTCTAGCTTACTATGCATCTCCTCCTTCATACCGAAGGGTTGCATTTTCTCTACTTGGTTCCTTTCTTAATCTTTGGACTAATAAGCCCATTATCGGTAAACTTAATAAGTCTAACCGATTAAACTTAACCAAGTTTTCCACAACTGTAAACAAATTCAGAATTCCATCTTATTAGACGTCATTTAAACGAGGTCTAATTTTAAATGAATTTATTCATTTATCCTCCTTAACCTTACATAGTTAAGGTCTGTTAACAATAGATATGTTTTCCCATATCCTTATTTTCTGAATTTTAAACATTCGAGGCTATTAACGGAGTCCGAATATAAGGTTCGGCTGCTCCTAAGTTATTTGATATTCCTTAGCTTTCAAACTAATCCTGAATACCTTTCAATTAAGAGATCATGTTTACCTAAATTCTTTTTGATGTCAATTTAAAATTCATCTTAACCCAAGTATGAACTAATTACACATTTCAACGTAAAAGTTGCATTTAGGTAAAGAATAGATGTTATTCCCTTTTAAATCCATCCATTAACATTTGAATAATTCCAAATCAAGGAATAATGTTATATTCTCAAACTTATTCAACAATATCAAACTGATACAGTCATTAAAAATATCACACTCGTACTTGTATTCAACCATCGGCTTTACAATCTATACATTTGCCAGTCCAAATGACTGGACTTTGTTTATATTAAACAACATTATAACTCATAAAGTTAGAAGAATGTAATTTCTTCTTTTCTCATTTCCTCGTAGAGGAGTGATAGTTATCAATTACAATCCATCTTTAGTTAATCAAAATAAGTATCAGAAAACAACCATGTCTTCGTTTGTAATCAAGTTCCATCTGCAAAATTACTTGCACGGGTCATTTCATTGAACTAAGCATATTAAGCACTTGTCTTTAAAATGAAGTGATTTTAATGAACTGTCTCAATAAAAGAAACCTGCTTTTATGAAACGTTAATATGAACATCATTCAAGAAATAAATACCAAAAAGGATGAACAACATATCAACTTAATCATCTAATTACCATCCCAATCGATCAAAGGATTACTGTCCTCTTTCTGAATACTTATAACAAGAAGTACTTTCCTTCAAACATTTCCAAATTACAAACATCCATAAGAACTGAAAATACAATTATGCAACTGTTGTTCTAACATAATGCTATCAATTCCTTTCCCCTACATTAGTTAGAGGAAGATTCACAATTAGATTTTAAATAAAACTTCAAGCAGAACCATTTTCCTTTCCTTTCATACAACTTATCTAATCTCAAACAATCAAACGCTAAAGAGAAAAGTAAACAGCAATTTAAATACAAATGCTTAACGCAAGCAGTACGAAATTCGTTCCATAACAATTATAGATTTCCAACGTGTATGAGAGAAAATGATCATTAATTCAATTATTCATTCACACTCTCTTTCCTTTCCTCATAACTGTACTAGAAATTTTAATTCAAACGTGATATTAATCAATGATAACAGTCCAAGGATAAATGAACGAAAATCAATAATTGAATAAAAGGGAGAAAGATCATATCACCTCTTCTTACTGTCTATCCAAATACCTCTTATTTAGAGCAGACATACTCCAATAGTATAATTCATTCAAAGTAGTATATTCAGTAATTGAAAACTACTATTACCTTTCCAAAAAGTTGACTAGAGTTCATTACAACTGGTCTATAAACATTAGTACCAAAAGAACCTATAACCACAATCATTTCCCTTTAAACATTTCACTCTACAGACATTCATGTCTAGATATAGACAAGCAAGAATGCACATCTAGTTTTATCAGCTATCGTTTCATCAAAACCTACATTTCAGCTAGACCTGAACAACATGAATGTACAGCCAACTACAAAATTATGAGCTTTCTCATAATAAAAAAAAAGAATCGCTTTCCAAACATTCAAAGTAAGAATTCCACTTCAGTTCAGCCTTGATGAAACAACAAGAAATCTAAAAGGGAGTTCATATAGGTAAACATTCACATATTTATGCAAATAATTCATCATCCAATCAAAAGAAGACTAAAATAGTGAGCTGTAATCCATCTGGTAAATATCCAGATACTCAGTTCCAGAATCAAGAATTAATTCTTTTAAACAAAGTCTTTCATGGAATTCAACCAAACATGGATGCTTTTTAATCGTTTTAAAAAGGAAGTGAGGGTAAAATGATGAAACAAGCCCACTGTTCCAAGTATTTATATTCTATGCGCTGTATATTCTCAAGAAAATAACTCACCTAATAGTTCCATCTATTATTCTCATGGTTCTACAAAAACCATTCACGTACAGCATTCAGAAAAACAATCTCCTTATCAGTATTGTTTACATAAGACCAAATCCATAATACACAATAAAATCCACTTACCATTAGCTTCAGATTTCCAACAGCAAAAGAGAAACTAGTTCCTTAATAGTTGTAGTAAGAAAAACACTCAGTTTATTCAAAACGCACAAGAATACTTAGGTCGTGTTCACCCATATAATGACTGTTCAACCAGACATACAAAAAAATCATATCATCCTCTTATTTTCACAAGGATGTGCAGAACTCAGAATTGCTACACGCACAGCTAAAGTTTTCATAAGCACAAACTCATAAAATAAAGAATGAATCCCTAATACTGTCGAAACGAATCCACTCAGCATGGGCAGTATATTCGACTCAATCATTATACAAAGAATGCTCAAACCGCATACAGCAAAAGAAAATGACTCAATCACAAAATCATCTTAGCATAATAGCCAAATCAAATAACCAAAACCCCCATCATAAGAGCAGGGTTGTTTTAATGAGACGATTAAACAAAAGCAAGTGGTTTAAGGAGAAGGGCTTAACATGCCTGTTAATTTTTCTTGTGGTTTGAAGAAAACCGCACCCACAGGAGCTATTCTTCTCTACGACGATAGAAGTAAAGCTTTCCAAATAGTCCCCTAACTTCCACAGGCTCCAAAAATAGCCTAGCTTCTCCACGAATAGAGATAATAACCAAAAATAACAGCAGGTTCGATAGAACCATGGAAGGACAAAATGCAGAGCAACTAAAATCTGATTGCACACAATAATGAACAAATTTCCTTTTTTTTTCCTCTATCCTCTTTCCAAGGCGAGCTGGTCGCTAATATCAATGCCATTGAATGCATTGAATGCATTCCTTTTTCCTTTTTCCTCACGCCACTGCTGACTCAAGTTGGTGAGTTTCTAATTTCAATTTTTTTTGCATGCAATCATGGTTTAGTTTCACAACTAGTTGGACGCCTCCAACTTTCCCCATGTTACCGCCAAACTTGGCGCTACAACCTGTAAGGAAGCCATTCATTGTCCTAATAAATTTCCAACCTTCCCTCCTTATCCTTTCCTTCCACATGGGTCCATGCGTCCCCTTTCTTAGGTTAGGATTAGTTTAGGATTTTAATAGTCCATATCTAGGACATTCACCTAGTTCATAGGTTAATGGAATTTATATCTATTTTCTCCCTTATGAAATCTAAAATCCATATAGGATAGTAGTTAGGGTATAAGATAAAACTTAGGGGTAGGTTAGGGTTTAATCCCCTAATATTTAATTAACTAGTTTCCATATCAATTCTTTCCGCCTGACAGTCATATTCAACATTAAGCAGGACATTTAGTCCTAAGTTCCACATACCTGTGCCACTTGCATCCAGGCCCTTATAACCTTAAGTGGTCTAGCGTTACAACAGTGTGTGGTTTGGGAATCGAACCTTTTTCATTGGCATCTATGTACCAAATATTCATACCAGAAATCAGGTGCTGCAACATATATCAACCTTCAATCTGGTTTAAAAGTAAATCGACAAGCGATCATAAGAAGGCCACAACATACCTTGGATCAATGGAATTGATTCAGGTGTGCTATCAATCAGTGAATAGATTTCATCAAACATACGACAAGTTTTTTGTCTCATTAGCAATCACACAAGCAATAATAACTTATGTCACAAGTATCAAGTTATAGCAAACAAGGGTCCATATCAGCAACACATTCCTCTAAGATCAAAAGATGTTTCTTAACATATTTATCTTCATTTCAGTAGTTACAACATTATGAAAAGTAATTACCATGATAACTTACAAAAATCAAGGCATTACAGGGTATTACAGGAGATTTGTGCAAGACTTCTCTTGGATAGCACACCCCATCACTTCCCTTCAGCGGAAAGGGAAGAAATTTGTTTGGTCAAATAGGTGTGAGCAGGCCTTCAGGACACTGAAGGAATATCTCACTACAGCACCCATTCTTGTAGTGCCAGATCCACATGGTGAGTTCTTTGTATGCACAGATGCTTCATTAGCAGGCCTTGGAGGTGTTCTTGTTATCCAAAATGTGCCCCTGTGCATTTTGGATGGCTAACTCCTTGTGTTCTTACCTCTCTTGTACCTCAGTCTCAATTTTTTGATTTTTAGGCACTCAAATATTTTTGGAAATGGCACCATTGGATAGAGCTCTCTCTCAGCTTTCCAGAAAGGTAAAGTTTTCCTCCTAACTCCTTATATTTTTCAAGTTATGGCTCAGCGGAGTTTTTATGGGAAATTTTCCCCTTGGAAGCCCGCAGCTAATAGGAAGCTGCCACGTGTCCCAGGAGGTGGCGGAGCGCGGGGATTTTCAAAAAAATATTCCAAATGCAAAAAAGAGGTAAAATTCAAATTTTTTTCCTGCCGATCTGTTTTGGCCCTGTTTTTGCCCTAAATCTTCAAACGGCCATAAATTTCGATCCAGAGGTCAGATTTTCACGTTCTTTATATCAATGGAAAGCTGGTAATATTATCTAAAAGATTCCATGGTCAATTTTGAATTTTGGTTCAGTTTGGATGGAGATAATAAAAAACTCTTCTAGTATGCACCCATGGACAAAACTGACATTTCAACAACCAATTTTAATGCAAAATGGGTCGCATTCTTCTCCAGCATGGTCAAAAATGTCCAGGGGATGGGTTTATCAGGTCACCCATACTATTTTTAATGCATTTTGGTCAATAAGGAATGGCTCCCACATTTTTTCACATTTTCTCTCTCTTGGGTTCGACCCATGCACTGTAAAAGCCAGATTTGGCTCATTTTTCAAAGGGGAACACCTTTTTGCACAACAAGCTTTTATTTTCACTTTCAACAAGTGATTTTGGCAAGTATTAGACCTTCCAGGGATTGTAATAGGTTTTTCTGCCTCTTTGGTGTTGGAATACAAGGATTTTGATGTTGAAAATCACGATGCAGGCTCTGTGAATGCTTTCAATCCTTTGTATGTGTTGTTTGCTTCATTTCAAACCCTTGTTTACAACTTATCAACGTGTGCATGATGTTTTATGTTCCAATTTCTGATTTTTGTCAATTTTCATGAGAAAGAAGTGCTCACCACTCCTTTGGGAGTGTATCACCCTACTATCAGTTTAGTTTTAATTTGTTACATTTCTTATCCCTGTCTCCTTGCAAATTAGGATAAATTAGGATCTAAACCTTCTGCAGTTGTGTAAGATAATTTGATCTAATCAGAGGAGTTTGAGGAGCCTTCAGGACCTCTGAATCTGGAGATTCCTCTCTCATCTTGTAAGTCCCACACTTGGAGAGCCGGTTTCACATGTTGTGCAATCACACTAGATGCCCTAAACATCAACTTAGAACCTTGATTTGCATCCAGGGGTGCTGCTGATTTGCAACAACAGTTATTATGTAGGAGGGCAGAGTTATAGATTTTGAGTCTTGCAAACTCAAGGATCACGAGCTTAATTATCCCACCCATTATCTTGAGCTTACAGCAGTTGTGCATGCTTTAGTTCAATGGAGACACTTTCTTCTTGGTCAGAGATTCACACTCAGGACAGATCATTTGAGTCTTCACCACCTTTTCACGCAGCCCAATCTAAACGCTCGTCAGAGACGTTGGATGGAGTTGCTTTGTGAGTACGACATGGAGATAGAGCATGTGAAAGGGAAGGAGAATGTGGTTGCAGACGCTCTCAGCAGACGGAGGCATTTGAGCATGGCTACTTCAGTGAGCACAGATTTACGGAGCAGGATCCTTCAGCAGCTTCCTCTTGATAGTTTCTACATTGCAGCCCGAGCAGAGATTGAGTCCCAGAGACCCCTTGAGGGGAAATTTGATGGTTTCTCACTAGAGGTAGATGGTCTTCTCAGGCACAGAGGTCGGATTTATGTTCCTAGAGACGGAGACTTGAGGCAGGACATCTTGACAGAGGCACATCGTGCACCCTATTCAGCCCATCCTGGGGTGAAGAAGATGCATGCCACCTTGAGACAGTTATATCACTGGAGAGGTCTTCACAGGGATGTGGCTCAATTTGTGTCACATTGTTTAGAGTGCCAGAAAGTGAAGGCTGAGCATCAGCATCCAGCTAGCTTTCTCTATCCTCATGCTATACCGGAGTGGAAATGGGACACCATTTCCATGGATTTCATTGTTGGGTTACCAATGTCGAGATATCATCATGACGCCATCATGGTCACGGTTGATAAATTGACAAAATTAGCTCACTTTTCACCGGTAAAGACCACCTATAAAGCTAATGTGGTGGCACGTGTTTACTTGGATGAGATTGTCAGGTTGCACGGGATTCTGTGAAAGATCATTTGTGACCGTGATCCTTTATACACTTCACATTTCTGGACTACCATGCAGTATGTTCTCGGGACAAAGATTAACTTTAGCACAACTTATCACCATGAGATGGATGGATAGACTGAGAGGGTGAATCAAATATTGGAGAATATGCTCAAGATGTACATGATGGATCAGCAATCTAAGTGGGAGGAGTATCTGTACCTTGTGGAGTTTGCCTACAATAATATTTTCCAGAGTTCTATAGGCATGGCTTCTTTTTAGGCCTTGTATGGTAGGGAGTGTAGGACACCCCTTACTTGGGATAGATTGGAGGATAGAGTATCTCTTAGGACCAACTCTTTTGGAGGACATGGAGCAGCAGGTAGTGTTGATCAGGTAGAGATTGCAGGAGGCACAGGATAGGCAGAAGAAGTACGCTGATCAGCATAGAACCGAGCATAATTTTGATGTGGGCATGAAGGTTTTCCTTCATGTTAGGCCACATAAGAGCCCGATCCATTATGGAAAAGGTTCTAAGTTAGCTCCTCGGTTCGTTGGACCTTTTGAGATCTTGGAGCGTATCGGCCCATTGGCCTACCGTCTAGCATTGCCACCCAGCTTGTCTCGCATACATGATGTGTTTCATGTTTTTGTTCTTAGGAGATATATCACAGATCCTTCTCATGTGCTAGATTGGACATCATTGCAGGTGCAGGATCAGGGATAGTTGATGGTGGAGCCCATCCGTATCATAGATCGTAGGACCCTGGGCCTTCGAGGCAGAGAGATTGATCAGGTACGGGTGCAGTGGGACAGATATGATGAGACTGCAGCCACTTGGGAGGATGCTACTGCTTTACGAGTACAGTTTCCACATTTGTTCCAATGACTTCCAGGAGGAAGTCGAGTCTAAGGGGAGGGGGATGTAGTGCCCACTTTCCTTGGACACTATTCAGATACTGATCCTGACACTATTGGTCACATTTTGGATATTATTATGTTTTGATGTAGTATGATGTATCAGGGATTATTATGGACATTATTATGTTTTTATTAGTATGATGGTTAGATGTTAGATTAGATCCTGGATTAATATTGATCTGGATTCAGATGTTTTGCTTGAGGATCATTGAGACATTTTTATTGTTATGTGGATGATGATATACTAGTTGACATGGACAGGTTATTGATGTTAATTTTAGACATGTGACATTGATTATTATGAATAGCTCTAGTATAGAAATCTATTGGATGATGATATAGTTGTAGTTGAATTTAAATGATAAATGTTAAATTCTTGATAATGTTGTGATTTGGATTTAATAGATGTATGTTGCTTATATCATTTGGATGTTCTAATATGGCCACAAGGCCGAAGGAGGTATTTTACTATTTACAGGTTAAAATCACAACAATGTCGGGGGACTGGAGACTAACCATATTGAAATTCAGTGTGAAATAAAAAAGGTCACCATGGCAACTGTGTTTGAGTTGTATGTTGTGTTTTGTTAGGATTTCCCATGGGGGGATTTCCATTATTGTGACCATGGGGTATATGTGTGCTTTATTTGTTGTTCCCTTTTTAAAAATTATTGTTGTATGTATTTTATTTGTAATGTGCTCTTTAGTTTAATTATTTTAATGTGATAGTATAATGTGAGATCTTATAGTTAAATTTCAATTAAATTAATTGGGATGTGGAATATAAATTAAATGTTATTGTCTTGGTTGAAAATGAAAATTGACTCATATATATATATATATTATATATATATAACCATATGATAGATTAAATAAATGGTTATGTCTAAACATTGTAATAAATAAATGTCATAAAATAAATGCATTTTAAAAGAGTGTGTAAGTTACCAAGTATGGGTTGTGTAAGTGAAATGATAGATTGTGTAAGGCATATGTAAGGCTTGGAGTTTTGGAAGGTCAAACACTCCATCCTCTTTGAAACTCGGATTTGGTCTTGGGAGCCTAAATTGGAGGCTTGTGGGACAAGTTAAACTTGTCCCACACCTCTCAAAAACCTCCACCAACCATGTTTATTAATTTGGAGTCAAAATCAGATTATTTTATTGAATTTTGACTTGATTTATTGTAAGAAGTGATTGCACTTGTCTTACAAATTTTAAATGCATTCCCTTTTGGGGTATGGGCTATTGTGTGTGTAAGTGATTTTGTTATTTTTCATTAATGGTGATTTGTTTTTGATGTGGATTGCACTCTTGGGGAAGGAAGAAAAATGATGTGGCATCCCACTTAGAATCCATATCATCCTCTTCCACCCTCTCCTTTAAAAATTTGATTTCCTCCTCATTTCGAGGTTGTTGAAGGTTGGAGATTTCACTCTTGGGTCAAATTTTTCCCTTGCGTTTGGAGCTTGATTTGTGAAAGAGCTTGGATTGATTCACATGCTTGTACATTGTTGTTTTGGGATTGTGTTTTGAGCATCAAAGACTGTTGTTTTGGAAGCAAGTCTCCATTATGGAGAGGTAGGCTCCCACTCTTTTAAAACTATTGTATTTTCCTCTTTTAGCATGAATTTGAATGTGTTGTGTTTGTAATTTTTGAGGGATGGGTAGAATGCTTAGGGCATGGTGTGGAGAGAAGACTATGAGGTTATCAGAGGAGGGATAAGGGATTTTCCATTGTTATTTGTTCTTGGGAGGGAATGTTGGTTTGGGATCCACCTAGGAAAGGAAATTGCTTGCATTTCCTACTTTGGGGGGGGTATAAGGGATAAATTGAAGGAGGGATAAAGAGGGGTTGAGGAGGGATAAGGTTTATGGGATTGCTATGATCTTGGTGGTTTGTTCTTGGTGGATGCCCAAAATTTAACTTGGGAGGCATAAGGAGACCTCCATAGTTCTTGCTCTTGCTTGGCTTGCTTGCTTGGAGAATGAGCCTTTGTTTTGTTTGGAATTGATTGTTGTAGTTGAGAACTACATCTTCTTGCTTTTTGTTTATTTGTGTTTGTGAATTTATGTTTGTATGTGAAGAAGCCATGTTGCCATATGTTGTTTTATCATGTTCCATTCCAATATGGTTGGGGCTCGGGGGCCAATGGGGAAAGATGGATTCTATTTTCCCATTGAGTATCTTGGTTGGGTGGAGAGTGTTGTCTTTCCCTCTTCCTTGTTGTGATTAAAAGATAAAAGATGAAGAAATTAGCCTGTTGTTGTTTGCAGCTTAGAGAAATCAGTTTGACAGTATTTTCCTTTTTGCAAGTTCATTGTAACCTTCCCACTTTGAAGTGGATGACTTGTATTGTTAATTGTAATGAGAAGACATCTTGTACTGAAATTAAAAGGTTGAAAGTGATAAGTGAATTGTAAAGAATTATTATTCCATACTGTGTTATGAGAAGAATGTGAAAGAAAGAAATATGTATTGTGCATTGTAACTTAAAATTCAAAGAAAGAGATAAACTGTTGAATTATTGTTGGAAATCAAATAAAGAATTACATTCCTTTCTCAAAATTTCATTGTTATATTAGATCCAAGTTACTGTTGTGAAATGAAAACTCTGTTTTGAAAGAAATTAAGAAATAGCATTGCCAGTAAATGTACTGTGTTTGAAATCAAAACTAGAGTTTAAACTTTGCATATGAATTGTCAATTAATTGTTCGAATCAATTGAATGTTTTAGATAAGATTTTAAATGCCTCTCCATATTTGGAAGATGCAAATTGGTTAATAAACTTGTTAGCAAACGATCTCTGTTTCTTTCTTTAATTCTGGAAATGAATTCCATAAAAAATGTATAGTTTAAATTTTTAGTTAAAATTGAGAAAGGAAACAAAGAATTATAGATGTATTAGGTCCTATTGAACCCACATTGAACTTCATATTTAAGACAATATCTCAAAAACTCTATCAAATCCAATTTTAACTTCACAATCCAACTTACTATAAAAAAATGTAAAATTTACCAAATACAACCCAATATCTAAATTGGACCTTGAAAATATACTTAAACTTACCCAAGACAATTTCACAATGCTCAATTTACATGCTCATAAGAAGAAATATTAAAATTGAATCAAATCTTATAAGTTGAAAATTGCCAGTTTTAAAATTATAAACCCTGCAGATCAATTTCTTAAAATTGACCCTTGAAACTTCACCAAATTCTAAAATTGATGATTGTTATGCAAAGAGAACTCCGAGAGCTTTCCGGAAAGTCCTCATTTGCCTAAAATGGAGCTTCCTATCAAAAGTTATGGCCATTTGAAGTTTTACTTCAAAATGGCCATCCTAAACCAAATATGAAATAATTCGACCTTAGAAAAATTTAAATTTTGAACTTTAGAAAAATTTCCTAAAAATTTTTGCGGCCATACCAACCTCTCCTCCTATCATAAGTTGCCACGTGGCACCTTGGAGGGGCAGGCCCTTAATAAAAAATTTATAAAAAAAAAAACTCAACTTTTTTGAAAATTTTGCCTTGGGAAAATTTTCCCAAATTTCCCCGCAACCCCGTGTCCCCCAACCAATCATGTGTTGACACGTGGCAGGGAGGGCCCGTGGATTTCGAAATGAAAACTTAACTTTTTTCCCTTTTGGAAAAAATTCACTTTTTCCTTCGCTGGCCCGCGGCCAATCACAAAGCGCCACGAGGCCATTTGAGCAAGTGCGGAGGCATGGAGGAAAATTTTCCTTTGGAAAAATTGAGACTTTGGTTTAGGGAAAAATTTCTAATTTTTCCCCACGACCCGCTCGCCCGCACCAATCACGTGATGACATGTGGCATTTGGGAAAATTTTCTCAATTTTCTTCCTAACCCCGCGGACCTCCAAGGGAAAAGTTTCCCCTAAAACTCCGCCCGGCCATAACTTGAGTTTTACAAGGAGTTAGAGGACTTCTTTATATGGTTGGAAAGGTGAGGAAATTTCCTATCCAATGTGTAATGTCTGCTTCAACTACCACTTCAGACCAAGAAACAAACTAGGAAAATTATGGAATAATTTTTTTTTTGTAAGAAGGGTTTACAAACAAGTAGCAAGATACTAGTTTGAAAACAATAAGTTCCGGAATAGATTTTGACTAACCAAACACAAGATTTCCATCTTTATCTTATAACAAGTTTGCAAGGTTCCAATTTTGGGGTTACAATTTTTACTAAGGTTCAGGGAGAAATTTATCGCCAGGCATGCTCTCTATCAAGCCCTGAAATTCAACTAGATTTTTCACACACTTAGAATTATCAAAACTTTCCTAAACTAGGCTCATTGGATAGGAAATTTCCTTACCTTTCCAACCATATAAAGAAGTCCTCATAACTCCTTGTAAAACTTATGTTATGGCTAGGCGGAGTTTTAGGGGAAAATTTTCCCTTAGAGGTCCGCAGGATAGGGAGAAAATTGAGAAATTTTTCCCAAATGCCACGTGTCATCACGTGATTCATTCGGGCCGGCGGGTTGTGGGGAAACATTTGAAAATTTTCCCAAAACTAAAGTCTCAATTTTCCAAAGGAAAATTTTTGTCCATGCCTCCGCACTTGTTCAAATGGCCACGTGGTGCTTTGTGATTCACTGCAGGTCAGCAAAGGAAAAAGAGAAATTTTTCCAAAAGGAAAAAAGGGTTAAGTTTTCCATTTTGATCCGCGCACCCCCCTGCCACGTGTCAGCACGTGATTGGTTGGGGGCGCGGGTTTGCAGGGAAATTTGTGAAAATTTTCTCAAGGTAAAATTTTCAAAAAGTTAAGTTTTTAATAATGGCCTACCCCTCCAAGGTGCCACGTGGAAACTTATGATAGGATGAGAGGGTGGCGGGGCCACGGAAATTTTTAGGAAATTTTTCCAAAGTTCAAAATTTAAATTTTTCTAAGGTCGAATTATTTCATTTTTGGTTTGGGATGGCCATTTTGAAGTAAAACTTCAAATGGCCATAACTTTTGATAGGAAGCTCTATTTTTGGTAAACTTGGACTTTACGGAAAGCTCTCGGAGTCTTTTTTACACAAAAATCATCAATTTTAGAATTTGATAAATTTTCAAGGGTCAATTTTAAGAAATCGATCTGCAGGGTTTGTAATTTAAGACTGGCAATTTTTATAACTTTTAAGTTTTGTTCAATTTGATTTCTTTTCTCCTCAGCATGCAACCAGAACATGAAGGGATGGTCTAGGATAAGTTTAATATTTTTTCCAAGATTAAATTCATTGATTGCTTTCCCATTTGAATTTTTACATCTTTTGACAGAATTTAAATTACACAAGTATAATTTCTAGTTTTGAAGGGGATCTTGTTGTTCATTTTAATTGTTGAGTGCCACAAGGTTTCTTATACATTAGTACATCTTAATTTCATCGTCTCATTCCTTAATTTTAGTCATAACTCTAAACTGTACATCAATTGCATTATTTATTTATTTTTAAAAAAAGTCAGAGTTACAATTTAAAACAGAGTTATTTCTTGCACGAGTTTATAACTTAATATGCAGATTTCAATGAAGGGAAAACATACCAATTTTCTCTCTCAGTCATAAAATGATTCAACACACAATTATATTCAAAATTCAAAGTGGATTTCAATTCTAAGACTTAATTCAAAGTATCTAATTTCTGTCAGTTTCCTTTATACGTACTCTCTTTTCTAAAACAACGTTTGCATGATATAACAATCCTTAAAATTTACAACACAACAATGTAATTGAAAAAGGAACATGATTCTTTCATTGATTTCCAACAACACATTACAATTTAACTCCCTTCCAGTTGATTAAATTTTCCATTTTCAATTTCCAAAAGGATATAAGTATATCATTTCAATTTCATTTCTTTACAAGTAAAACAGAGAATTACAATTCTTCTCTACATTCCTCAAATTTGATTACATCTTTCAATAACAAGGTAAACATCTCACATATCTATATCAATTACATTCATCCACTTGAGGTGGGTGGGGTTACATTAAAACTTCTCAAAGGAATGACTGTCAAACTATATTCTTCTTTCTCCAAACAACAGTTTGTTGATTTCTTCATTCTTGCAATTTGAATCACAACAAGGAAGGGGGAAAGGCAACACTTTCCACCCAACCAATACATCCAATGGGAAAAGAGAATCCATCTTTCCCCATTGGCCCCCGAGCCCCAACCATATTGGAATGGAGCATGATAAAACAACACATGGCAACATAGATTCTTTCACATATAACATACATTCACATGCACAAACAAAAAGATGTAGTTCTCAACTACAACAAAAATTCCAATCAAAACAAAGGCTCCTTCTCCAAGCAAGCAAGCCAAGCAAGAGCAAGAACTATGGAGGTCTCCTTATGCCTCCCATGTTGAAATTGGGCATCCACCTAAAATAGACTACCAAAACATAACCATCCCATAAACCTTATCCCTCCTCAACCCCTCCTTATCCCTCCTCCAAATTTATCCCTTATACCTCCCCAAAGTAAGAAATGCAAGCATATTCTTTTCCCTAGGCGGATCCCAACCAACACTTCCTCCACAAGATAAGTGCCAATGGTAAATCTCTTATCCCTCCTCTGATAAACCTCATAGTCTTCTCTCCACACCATGCCCTAAGAATTCTACCCATCCCTCTAAGAATTACAAATACAAATACATTCAAATTTCATGCTAAAAGAGGAAACAACAGCAATATTAAAAAGTGAGATCCTACCTCTCCATGATGGAGACTTGCTTCCAAAACAGTAGTTTTTATTACATCAAAACCCAGTCCCAAATTAGCAAGGTAAATGTATGCACAATCAAATCCTCTTCTTCCACCAAGAAAGCTCCAAAATGCAAGAGAAATTTGACCCAAGAATGTAATTTCCAACTTTCAACAACCTTAAATGAGAGGAAATTTTAATTTTTAAAGGAGATGGAGGGAGAGGATGATGTGGATTCCAAGTGGGATACCACATCATTGTTCCTCATCCCAAGAAAATTCAACATCAAGGAAAAATAAATCATAATAAATGAAAATGACAAAATTACTTACATACACAATGTAGCCCATACCCCAAAAGAAATGCATTTAAATTTTGTAAGACAAGTGTAATCAATAATTACACAAAAACATGTCAAAATGTAATAAAATAATCTGATTTTGACTCCAAATTAATAGGCATGGTTGGTGGAGGATTTTGAGAGGTGTGGGACAAGTTTAACTTGTCCCACAAGCCTCCAAAATTTTCCTCCAAGTTCAAATTCGAATTTCAAGGAGGGAGTGTTTGACCTTCCAAAATCAGCCTTACAACCTCTTACACAATCTATCACTTCACTTACACAACCCATACTTGGTAACTTACACACTCTTTTAAAATGCATTTATTTTAATGACATTTATTTTTTTACAAACTTTAGACACAACCATATATTTAATTACCATATGGTTATAAAATATATAAATAAATTTTATTTTCAACCAAGACAATAACATTTAATTTCACCTTCCACATCCTATTTAATTTAATTAAATTTTAACTATATGAATCTCACATCATACTATCACTTTTAAATAATTAAAACAAAAGCACATTACAAATAAAATACACACAACAATAATTAAAAAGGGAACACATAATAAAAACACACATATGCCCCTATGGTCACAATAATGGAAATCCCCCCCATGGGAAATCCTAACTAAACAGACAATCAAACACAGTTGCCATAGTGACCTTGTTGATTTCACACTGAATTCCAATATGGTTAGTCTCCAGTCCCCCAACATTGTTGTGATTTTAACCTGCAAAATATAAAATACATCCTTCAGCCTCGTGGCCATATCAGAACATCTAAATGATATATAAACATTAGATCCAAATCACAACAATATCAAGATTCAATATTTATCATTAAAATTCAATTTGTAACTATATCATCATCCAATAGATTTCTATACTAGAGCTATTCATAATAATCAATGTCACATGTCTAAAATTAAGATCAATAACCTGTCCATGTCAACTAGTATATCATCAGCCACATAACAATAAAAATGTCTCAATGATCCTCAAGCAAAACATGTGAATCCATATCCATATTATTCCAGGATCTAACATCTAACCATCATACTAATAAAAACATAATAATGTCCATAATAATCCCTGATACATCATACTACATCAAAACATAATAATATCCAAAATATGACCAATAGTGTCAGGATCAGTATCTAAATAGTGTCCAAGGAAAGTGAGCACTACACAATTAGCCTAGTTTAGGAAAGTTTTGATAACTCTAAGTATGTGAAAAATCCATTTGAAGTTCAGGGCTTGATAGAGAGCAGGCCTAGCGATAAATTTCTCATCGAACCTTAGCAAAACTTGTAACATCCAGATTGGAGCCTTGTAAACTTGTTATAAGATAAAAATGGAAATCCTGTGTTTGGTTAATCAGAATTTGTTCTGGAACCTATTTAGTTTCAAACTAGTGTCTTGCAAATTGGTTGTAGACTCTTCCTATATAAAAAAACATTATTCCATAATTTTCCTAGATTGTTTCTTGGTCTCAAGTGGTAGTTGAAGCAGGCATCACACGTGCGTGTGTGTATGCGTGTGCATGTGTGTGTGTGTGCGCGCGCGTGTGTATGTGCATTTACCTGTGTGTGTGTGTGTGTGTGTGTGTTTAACTGTGTGCGTATGTGCATGTGCGTGTACGTGTGCTTGTGCATGTGCGTGTGCACGTGTGCATGCGTGTGCATGTGCATTTGGGTGTGTGTGCGTGTGCGTGTGTTTGCATCTATGCGTGTGCGTGTGCGTGTGTGTGTGCGTGTTTGTGTGTGTGTGTGTGTGTGTGTGTGTGTGCATGTTCTTGTGCATGTGCATGTGCATGTGCGTGTGCGTGTGCATGTGCGTGTGCGTGTGCGTCTTCCTATGTGTGTGCCTATGCAAGTGCATGTGCCTGTGCCTGTGCGTGTCGGTGTGCATGTGTGTGTGTGTGTGCGTGTGCATGTGTGTGTGTGTGTGTGCGTGTTTGTGTTCATGTGCGTGTCTGTGTGCCTGTGCGTGTATGTGTGCGTAAGAATGTGCATGTGCATCTACGTCTATGTGTGTGTGTGTGTGATTTGTGCATGTGCGTCTTTAGTACATGTACGTGTGGGTGTGCGTGTATGTGTGCATGTGCATGTGCGTGTGTGTGTGCGTGTGCCTATGTGTGTGCGTGTGTCTGTGCGTACGTGTGCATGTGCATCTGCTTGTGCGTTTGTGTTCACGTGTGCGTGTGCATGTCCATGTGCGTGTGCATGTGTGTTTGTGTGTGCTTATGCGTGTGTCTGTGCTTTTTCTTGTGCCTGTGTGCTTGTGCATGCATGTGCATGTGTGTGTTCCTGTGCGTGTCGGTGTGCATGTGTGTGTGCGTGTGCGTGTGCATGTGCATGTACGTGTACGTGTGCGTGTGTGTGTGCGTGTGCGTGTGAGTGTGCTTGCGCATATGCGTGTGATTTTACCTGTACCTTTACATGTGCATATGCATGTGCCTGTGCATGTTGGTATGCATGTGTGTGCGCGTGTGGGTGTGTATGTGCGTGTGTCTATGTGTTCATGTGGCTTTGCATGTGTGTGTGCGTGTGCGTGTGCTTGTGCGTGTGCGTGTGTGTGTGTGTGTGTGCGCGCGCGTGCGCGTGTGCATGTGCATGTGCGAGTGCCTATGCATATGCGTGTCAGTGTGCATGTACGCGTGCGTGTGGGTGTGTGTGTGTGTGTGTGCATGTGTGTCTACGTGTGTGTTTTTTTGTGTGTGCGGGTGCATGTGCGTGTTCATGTGTGTGTTTGTGTGTGTGTGCATGTGCATGTTCATTATCATTTGTGTGTGCGTGTGCTTGTTTTGTGCGTGTGCGTGTGCGTGTGCGTGTCAGTGTGCTCGTTTTGTCCATGTGTGTGTTGAGTTCGTGTGCGTGTGTGCGTGTGTGTGTGTGTGTGTGTGTGTGTGTGCGCGCGTATGCATGTGCGTGTGAGTGTGCATGTGCGTGTGCATGTGCATGTACGTGTGCGTGTGTGTGTGCATGTCCCTATGCCTGTGCGTGCGCATGTGTGTGTGCGTGTTCCTGTGTGTGTGTGTGTGCCTGTGCCTATGCGTGTGTGTGTTCCTGTCTGTGTGTGTGTGCCTGTACCTGTGCTTGTGTGTGTTGGTGTGCATGTGCGTGTGCGTGTGGGTGTGCATGTGCGTGTGTGTGTGCATGTGCACGCGTGTGTGTGTGCATGTGCGTGTGTGTGTGTGTGAGTGTGGTTGTGTGTGCATGTGTGTGTGTGTGCGTGTACGTTTGCATGTGCCTGTGCCTATGCCTTTGCGTGTGCGTGTGCGTGTGTGTGTGCATGTGCATGTGCTTTTACCTGTGCGTGTGCGTGTGGGTGTGAATGTGCGTGTGTGTGTGTGTCCGTGCGTGTGCCTTTACGTGTGCGTCTGCGTGTGTGTGATTGTGTGTGGTTGTGTGTGTGTGTGTGTGTGTGTGTGTGTGTGTGTGTGTGTGTGTGCATGTGCGTGTTTATGTGTGTGTGTGTGTGTGCGTGCGTGCATGTGC
>CM034154.1:380551638-380569138 GCA_019776745.2 Taxus chinensis | reverse complement strand
GCTCTTGTTTGTGTGTTTTCGTGCATGCGTGTGCGTGTGCGTGTGTGTTTACGTGTGCGTTTTTGTGTTCGTGTGCGTGTGCGTGTGCACGGCTGTCTGCGTGTGCGTGTGTGTTTTTATGTGCATGTGTGTGTGCGTGTGCATGTGCGTGTGGGTGTGCATTTGCGTGTGAGGGTGCATGTACGTGTGCGTGTGCGTGTGCTGTGCGTGTGCGTGTGCGTGTGCGTGTGCTTTTGCGTTTACCTATGTGCGTGTGCATGTACGTGTGTGTAAGCGTCTGCATGTGCATGTGCGTGTGCGTGTGTGTTTGCGTCTGCGTCTGCGTGCGTGTGTTTGTGTGTGTGCGTGTTTTGTGCGTGTGCATGTGCGTGTTCGTGTGCGTGTGCATGTGCGTGGTCGTGTGTGTGTGCATTTACGTGTGCATATGTGTGTACGTGTGTGTAAGCGTCTGCATGTGCATGTGCGTGTGTGTGTGTGTGTTTGCTTGTGCGTTTGCGTGTGCTTGTGTTTGCATGTGTGCTTGTGCGTGTGTTTGCGTGCGTGTGTTTGCGTGTGCGTGTGTTTTTGCGTGTTCTTGTGCGTGTGCATTTGCACGTCTGTGTGCGTGTGCGTGTGTGTGTTTATGTGCGTGTGTGTGTATGTGTGCATGTGCGTGTGGGTGTGCATTTGCGTGTGCGGGTGTATGTACGTGTGCATGTGCGTGTGCATGTGCGTGTGCTTGTGTGTTTACCTATGTGCGTGTGCGTGTACGTGTGTGTAACATTCCCATTTTAGTACATTAGAACAAGATTTTTTGTTTTGATAAGTGCTTTCTAGTTCTAAATACATAATTTAGAACTCGCAGATCATAACAATCATTCTTATAACAGATAAGCATATGCAGCTGTAATGACTCGGTGTACCACCGATCTATTCATTCCATGACTCAGTGATCTACCGATCTATTCATGAGTATCATAGAGTTGGCATTTTTATTTTAACACTTCACTCTTGTGGTTTTCTTCCCTAATCTGGGATTTCAGAATGCTCTGTCCAAGGAACCTATCTGAATAATTGTTACCATTATTCATTGGCATCACGTCCCTCAGACAAGGTGACATAGGACAACGCAATCAGCAGCTTGCGATACTTTGGCCAAAGATTTGAAACATACTGTTCATGTCTCGTATTCCTTGACGGCATACTTGTCAATCTGGAATATGTTCTTCACCCCACTCCGATGTTAAATATAATGTCTTATACTGACTTCTGTCAGCCTCCCCTGTCCCAAGTCATTCACTCAGGATCGGATTAATAACATGACAAACGTTATAAGGATGCTCTCGAGGACTAGGGTAAGTTGACATACTGGGTCAACCCTAGTTAACCCTATGTGTCAAGGTACCTGGAGTCTCCAAGGGAAGCCTCATAACATGACCATGTTCCTAACCAATCCCAGAGTAAAAACTTGTTCGAGTTTAAGGTGTAAATCTTAACAATCAATGCAAAGGGTGTCGCCATAGGTCACGTGCATTATTGTATCCTCGTGAAGATCCTAATCTTCTCGAAGGTACAACCCTACAATTGACATGTGTCGACATCCTAAAAACCGCCTCAGAAAGATTTACATAACTTTAAGGAGTTACTTAAGTTGAGTTGAAATTAAATTTTAAGACTCTCCTATCTGGGTAGTCTTTTCCCAACTCCTGGGTTCCTCACCCTTGATTTGCCTTACTTAATTAAGATCCATTTCATAGAGAGAAGTTTAATAAGATCTGAGATCTCGTCAAGGAGATCATTGGTTCACAATAATATTAATCAACATAATTGGGCAATAGCCCTAAGTCCTCTCATAAGGATGCTAACTATACCCATATGAGTTTATATCAGTTTCCAAGACTGAAATATATCTTACTTATTGTTATTAAGATATAGTGATTTAAAATCATCAGTTACGTTGTCTTGACTTAGATCATGGATAGGGAGTAATAGATTACTCTTCTCATTTCAGATACCTATTGAGGTGTAGTTTAACCTTAACTTCTCGAAAGGCAGTGGACTAATTTCCAATTTAGCCTTATTCATAACATAAAAGAATTACTAAACATTCACGAAGTATTCAGTCACATAATATTTACAAGGCCTACTTAGAGAATCCAAATAACTCTATGGTATAAAATAATAAAAATGCACTTAAAATCAATCGAACCTAAGAAGATCAATCCATCAATTAAAAATGCAGCCACATACATAACAATTTCCCCTTTTCATTTATTTCCAAACCATACAGTTACAATTTATGCACTTCAGCATATTTGATACAATACTCAACAACAAAAGAACAACTTTCTTCATATAGTACAAATAGAGAAATCAAATTGGAATTCATCATAAAACCAGGTTAAACAATCTGAGCATCATATCAGATCTGCGTGCCTTTACCACTTACGATGACCATCTGCAAAAATTGCTAACACGGGTCAGTTCAGTGAACTGAGCATGATAAGCATTAATTCTTAAAACAATTGCATTCCACCAATTGTTCTCATTAAACAACCTGTTCTAATGAAATCAAATATTCAAATCCTTAAACATGAATCAGGCTAATCATCTTTCTACAATTCTAATATAACTTTAACACAACTCATATTATAACTGCCAGTTAAACATGAATATTTTCAAATGATTCATCCTATATATATATATATATATATATATATATATATATATTGACTAAGAAGAAACAAAATGAAACCACAATATCCATCCATCTGAAAACTGAGGATAGTAATAATCCAACAAAATTACTCCATTCAAGAATGAATTCCTATCAATACGTGTATCCGAAAAATGTGCATTTAACCATTCAAGCAATGATAGATTATAACCTCTAGCAAGTTCAATGTTCTCATAGCATTATTTCAATGACAATAATAAGTATACCACTTATACTACAATACTATTTTATAAAAGTGGATAACTGAATAACTCAACCAGGGTAATAATATAACCGTTGGTAAGGAAAGAAGACTCCGGTCGAGAGTCAGTACTTACCAGTCTCTTTTTACAAATTTAACAATCTATTTTTCTTATGCCCGTACCGTAGGGTTCACATAGAGATACAAAAGAAAAGAGCACACATAATTTCTAGACAAGGGAGAGAATATTTTCCTATTCAAAAAGCTCTATATCAACATATACTTTACAATCTAAGAGAAAGAACAGAGGCATTCAGATCTCCATTCCAAACAAGTTTAGGACAGTACCAAATTTCTAGGAGCAAAACATATACAATCAATCTTGAATTCATTTAGGGAAGAAAGAAAGCAAGAAATCAACTCCCAAGTTTACCATTAGTTCCCAAACCGGTAGAACCGTTTAAAAGGTCGCCCTATGATCTCTAGGGTCTTGAAATTACATATTAACAAAACTGCAGATTGATATAAACGAAAGAAACATACGTTCCAATATCAGACCACAATCCTGATCCGATTAAAACATTCTATCCTTCACCCAGGACTCGAATCATTTTAGACTACGAGTTAGGGTAACTGCTATCGTTGCATACCAACAGGTTACACTGACTATCTACATTGGATAATTTGTTATTGCATTCAAGGATACCAAACAAATAGCACTTCCAATGATAATAAATGAATTCTATTAACAGATTTCAAGGTCGCTACAGGCAACATCACGAAGTCATTCATATTCTAGTATAAAAACTGATTTCCATCCATGCAGATCTAAAATTTCCCATACGCTGTTAGGGAACAGAGTTTCCCCAGAGCAAGATTTCTCCTAGTCAGACTGTGTTCCGATTAACCAAGTAAAATCATAAAGAAAACACAATTAAACTAAACATTTCATTCCTTACAAAACCCATAACCATTGACCATCCAGAACCTTTTCTGCAGAGGTACAGACTTGTAATCAACATATTTCATATGCATGCCTCTAAACCAGTCGAGCTCTATAGAAGGAATTATAGTTTTCCTCTAAATCCATCTATATATTCACCTGAAGCTATCAAGAAACAAAAAGAGCTCATACGACCAAATGATAATCATTAAACTAACCAAATAATAATCATTAAACCAACCAAATAAGACACAACAATTTATTTTCATGTCAATCCTCAATCAAGAAATCACCCAGCAGAATGTCTAACATGGTACAGTTAGGAACCCATTACCTCAGTCGATCAAGAAGCAAGGAACAACATATACCGAAGTTGAATCCCTATGTATTCACAACAAAGACTTCAACAAAAGTCAATCCAAAATGTAAACACAACGGGGTCTTCAACAGAACTCGAACAAATATTAAAACACAACAAGGACTTCAACAGAAGTCGAGTTCATAAGTAATCACAGCAAACACCTCAACAAAAGACGAATCCATAAAGTAAACACAGCAAGGACTTCAACAGAAGTCGATTCCATAAAATAAACACAGCAAGGACTTCAACAGAAGTCATATCCTTAAAGTAAACACCGTAAAACATTTAAACAGAGTCTTCGCATAACCAAGGATTCCTAAATCCACAAGAAAAGAAGAAACCCAATACATTGCTTCAAACCAACTGTGCAAAGATCACCTAAACAGAGCTGTTTTAATGAAAGCATTTGAAGGAAAGAAATATTTTTAAAAGTTAGGGCCTATCATGCCTGATAGTGTCGCTTAAAAATCTGAAGAAGACCTCTGAATGTGCTCGCACCTTCTCTTCTTCTTCCACGATATATTAAAAAATAATAAATTGTTACCTTCATGCCTTATAAAATTTCCCCGATAGAGAAGGAAGCTAGAAATTCTCAAAGTTGCCATGCAGCACAGAGTAGACGACTGGTTCGAAGAACCAGTGCTCAAGCAAAGCAAAAAACAGAATGCATGGAAAACCAAACAACCAAACAATATTCCATTTGCATGCCTTCCCACACAATCCGTGCTCGGTAACCGAAGTTCATTAATTGCGTTAACTCCCATCCTCCCGCCTATTCTCCATTACCACCGACCGCCAAAGTTGGTGATCGCCAAAAGAAAACAAACAAACATTCCAATACTTGGTAATACTACCACGTCAGGTCATATATCCGTTTGCAACCTCCGCCAAATCTGATAGCATCCCAAGTCCTTCAATCCTTATCCCCCTCATAAATGCCATGGAAACCACCACCCACGACTCGCGCCCCTTCATAGGTCCCCCTCCATTCTTGTCATTAGTTAGGATAGGTAAGAAACATAGGTTAGATCATAGGGTAAGACATTAGTCTTACATCCATAGCGCTAGAAGAAGTTAACTCTTAGGAGCATTAAGCTTATAGTTTAGGTCTAGGTTAGATTAGCAATTATTTAACCAATAGGTTATAGTTTAGGTTAAGGTTATTAACCTTAACGAATCCAGTCTAGGTCTCCCAAGTAGGACCAATCAGTATTAGAGCCATATAGAGTAAAACATTCCTGTAAAGGATCCTATCTGACATTGTTAATTAAGCTTACGGTATACCGAAGAACATCTTACCTAGCTTAAGGTCTAGGCCTTCCTGATGTTATGATATCTGGAACCAAATTTCATTTATCATGATCAGCTTGAGTTAAACTCCGGGATTGTTCATTCAAACTCATTCAGACATTGTAACTTTCGTAAGGTCCATAAATTTTGTTCATCCAGAATAAGCTTAAAACATTCCTTAGATTGATGCAACTGATCCAAGGCTGAGTCAAAGATCTTCAAGAGAAAACGAGATACAATCCATATCAAGCATGACTTCACAACCAAAGGAACATGTCCTTATATAGAAGAAATCATATATCAACACTTGAATGCTCAGGAGGAAGTAACAATAGTTCAGGGTGTTACAGTGTGTGTAAGCATCTATGTGTGCATGTGCGTGTGCATGTGTGTTTGCGTGTGCGTGTGTGTGTGCGTTTGCGTGTGCGTGTGTGTGTGCATTTGCGTGTGCGTGCGTGTGTGTGTTTTGTGCGTGTGCGTGTTTAGTGCATGTGCATGTGTGTGTGTGTGTGTTTGTATGTGCATCTGCTTGTGCCTTTGTGTTTACGTGTGCATGTGCGTGTGCTTGTGCATGTGCGTGTGTGTTTGTGTGTGTTCGTGCGTGTTTCTGTGATTTTTCCTGTGCCTTTGTGCATGTGTGTGCATGTGCGTGTGCGTCTGCCTGTGCGTGTGCCAGTGCATGTCCGTGTTCCTGTGCCTGTGCGTGTTGGTGTGTGTGTGCGTGTGCTTGTGCATGTGTTCGTGTGCCTTTACATGTGCATTTACATGTGCATGTGCACGTGTTTGTGTGCCGGTGCATGTACATGTGCGTGTGTCTGTTCCTATGAGTGTGCCTTTGCCTGTGCTTGTGTGTGTGCATGTGCTTGTGCCTATGCGTGTCGGTGTCCATGTGCGTGTGGGTGTGGGTGTGTTTGTGTGTATGTGTGCATGTGCGTGTCTGTGCATTTCTGTGTGCGTGTGCATGTGCGTGTGCATCTGCGTGTGTGTGTGCATGTACGTGTGAGTGTGCATGTGAGTGTTTGTGTGCATGTACGTGTGCGTGTGTGTGTGCGTGTGCGTGTGCATGTGTGTGCGTGTGTTTTGTGTGTGAGTGTTTAGTGCATGTGCGTGTGAGTGCGTATGTGTGTTTTGTGTGTGTGAGTGTTGGTGTGCGTCTACGTGTGTGTTTTGGTGTGTTTGTGTGTGTGTGCGTGCGTGTGCGTGCGTGCATGTGTGTGTGTGTGTGCATTTGCGTGTGTGTGTGCGTGTGTGTGTGCATGTGCGTGTGTGTGTGCGTGTACATGTGCATGTGCGTGTGCGTGTACATTTGCATGTGCATGTGCATGTGTGCATGTCCATGTGCATGTGTGAATGTGCATGTGCATGTGCGTGTGCGTGTACGTGTATGTGTGCATGTGCGTGTGCATGTGGGTGTGCGTGTGTGTGCATGTGTGTGTGCCTATACTTGTGCATGTGCATATGCTTATACCTGTGCGTGTGCGTGTGCATGTGCGTGTGTGCATACGTGTGTGTGTGTGTGTGCGCGTGTGCACGTGTGTGTGTGCATGTGCGTGTGCATGTGTGTTTATGTGTGTTTACGTGTGCGTGTGCGTGTGTGTGTGTGCATGTGCATGTGCGTGTACATGTGCATATCTATGTGCATGTGTGTGTGTTTTTGTGTGTGTGCGTGTGCGTGTGCATGTCCGTGTGTGTGTACATTTGTGTGTGCGTGTGCGTGTGCATGTGCATGAGTGTGTACGTTTACGTGTGCGTGTCCGTGTGCGTGTGCGTGTGTGCATGTGCGCGGGTGCGTGTGCGTGTGTGTGTGCATGTGCGTGTGCGTGTGCATGTGCATGTCGGTGTGCATGTGCGTGTGTGTGTGTGTGTGTGTGCGCGTGTGTGTGTGCGTGTGTGTTTGTTTGCGTGTGCGTGTGTGTGTTCGTGTGCGTGTGTGTGTTCGTGTGTTTGTGTGTGTGCATGTGCGGGCATGTCTGTGTGCGTGTGTGTGTGTGTGTTTTTGTGCGTGTGCATGTGTGTGTGCATGCGTGTGTGTACGTTTTCGTGTGCATGTGTGTGTGTGTGCACGCGGGTGCGTCTGTGTGTGTGTGTGCGGGCGCGCGCGCGTGTGCCTATGCCTGTTCCTATGCCTCTGCGTGTCGGTGTGCATGTGCGTGTGCGTGTGCGTGTGGGTGTGTGTGTGTGTTTGCGTGTGCGTGTGTGTGTTTTGTGTGTTTGCGTGTGCATGTGTGTGTGTATGTGCGTTTGCATTTGTGTGCGTGTGTGTGTTTAGTGTGTGTGCGTGTGTGTGTGCATTTGCATGTGCATCTGCTTGTGCGTTTTTGTTTGCGTGTGCATGTACGTGTGCTTGTGCGTTTGTGTGTGCTCGTGCATGTCTCTATGCTTTTGCCTATGCCTTTGTGCGTGTGTGTGCATGTACGTCTACCTGTGCATGTGCCAGTGCATGTCCGTGTTCCTGTCCTTGTGCGTGTCGGTGTGTGTGTGCGTGTGCTTGTGCATGTGCGTGTGTGTGTTCGTGTGCCTTTGCATGTGTGTGTTTGTGTGCATGTGTGTTTACGTGTGCATGTGCGTGTGTGTGTGCGCCTGTGCGTGTACATGTGCGTGTGCCTATTCCTATGCATGTGCCTCTGCCTGTGCGTGTGCGTGTGCGCGTGCGTGTGCCTGTGCATGTCGGTGTGCATGTGCATATGGGTGTGGGTGAGTCTGTGTTTACGTGTGCATATGCGTGTGTGTGCATTTGCATGTGCGTATGCGTGTGCGTGTGCATGTGCGTGTGCGTGTGCGTGTGTGTGTCCATGTGCGTGTGCGTGTGCATGTGTGTGTTTGTGTGCGTGTGCGTGTGCGTGTGTGTGTGCGTGTGCGTGTGCATGTGCATGTGTTTGTTTTGTGTGTGAGTGTTTAGTGCGTGTGCGTGTGAGTGCGTATGTGTGTTGTGTGTTTGTGAGTGTTTGTGTGTGTCTGTGTGTGCGTGTGCGTGTGTGTGTGTGTGCGTGTTTGTGTGCGTGCGTGTGTGTGCGCATGTGTGTGTGCGTGTGCGTGTGCGTGTGTGTACATGTGCATGTGCGTGTGCATGTGTGCATGTGCATGTGCATGTGTGTGTGCATGTACGTGTACGTGTGCATGTGCGTGTGCGTGTGCATGTGCGTGTGCCTGTGTGTGTGTGTGTGTGTGCGTGTGCCTGTACTTGTGCGTGTGCATATGCTTGTGCCTATGCTTGTCGGTGTGCAGGTGCGTGTGCGTGTGGGTGTGTGTGTGCCTATACGTGTGCATGCGCGTGTTTGTGTTTGTGTTTGTGTGTGTGTTTGCGTGTGCGTGTGCGTTTGCGTGTGTGCGTTTGTGTGTGTGTGTGTGTGCATGTGCGTGTGAGTGTTTGCGCGTGTGCGTGTGCGTGTGTGTTTATGTGTGTTTACGTGTGCGTGTGCGTGTGCGTGTGTGTGTGCATGTGCCTGTGCGTGTGTGTCTGCATGTGCGTGTACATGTGCATATCTGTGTGCGTGTGTGTGTGTGTTTTTTTGTGTGTGTGCGTGTGCGTGTGCGTGTGCATGTGTGTGTACGTTTGCGTGTGTGTGTGCGTGCATGTGTGTGTGTGTGTGCGCGGGTGCGTGTGCGTGTGAGTGTGTGTGTGTGTGTGCGTGTGTGTGTGTGTGTGTGCGTGTGCGTGTGCATGCGCCTGTGCTTATGCCTCTGCGTGTCGGTGTGCATGTGTGTGTGCGTGTGGGTATGTGTGTGTGTGCGCGCGTGTGTGTGTGCATGCGTGTTTGTTTGCGTATGTGTGTGCGTGTTCATGTGCGTGTGTGTGTTCGTGTGCTTGTGTGTGTGCATGTGCGTGCATGTCTGTGTGCGTGTGTGTGTGTGTTTTTGTGCGTGTGCATATGTGTGTGTGTGTATGTTTGTGTGTGCATGTGCATGTGCATGTGCGTGTGTCTGTACGTTTGCATGTGCGCGCGCGCGTGTGTGTGTGCGCGCGGGTGCGTCTACGTGTGTGTGTGTGTGTGTGTGTGTGTGTGTGTGTGTACATGTGCATGTGCCTGTGCATGTCCCTCTGCATGTCGGTGTGCATGTGCGTGTGCGTGTGGGTGTGTGTGTGTGTGCGCGTGTGTGTGCGTGTGTTTGTTTGCGTGTGCGTGTGCATGTTCATGTGTGTTTGTGTGTTCGTGTGCTACTGTGTGTGCATGTGCGTGCATGTGTGTGATTTGTGTGTGTGCGTGTTTGTGTTTGTTTTGTGTCTGTGCGTCTGTGTGTGCATGCGTGCGTGTGTTTTGTGTGTGTGTGCATGTGCGTGTGCATGTGTGTGTTTGTGTGCGTGTGTAAGTGCATGTGCGTGTACGTGTGCGTGTGTGTGTACGTGTGCATAATAGTGCGTGCGTGCTTGTGTTTTGTGCATGTGCATGTTTAGTGCGTGTGTGTGTGCGTGTGGGCGTGCATGTGCGTTTGCATGTGCGTGGCCATGTGTGCGTGCATGTACGTGTGCCTGTGCCTGTGCATGTGCCTATGCGTGTGCGTGTGTGTGTGTGTGTTTGCATGTGCGTGTGCATGTGCCTGTGGCTGTGTATGTGCCTGTGCCTGTGCGTGTCGGTGTGCAGGTGTCTGTGGTTTTGTGTGTGTGTGTACCTTTGCATGTGCGTGTAAGTGTGTGTGTGCATGTGCATGTCCGTTTCTGTGTTTGTGTGCATGTGCGTGTGTTTTTGTGTGCTTGTGGGTGTGTCTGTGTGTGTGCATCTGCCTGTGCATGTCCCTCTTCCTGTGCCTGTGCCTGTGCATGTGCATGTGCTTGTGCATGTCAGTGTGCATGTGCATGTGTGGGTTTTGTGTGTGTGAGTGTTTAGTGTGTTTGTGTGTGCGTGCGTGTGTGTGTGAGTGTTGGTGAGCGTGTGCGTGTGCGTGTTGGTGTGCGTGTGTGTGTGCATGTGCGTGTGTGTTTGCGAGTGCGTGTGCGTGTGCATGTGTGTGTACGTGTGTGTGTGGTTGTGTGTGCGTGTGTGTGTGTGTACGTGTACGCGTGCGTGTGCGTGTGCGTGTGCGTGTGCGTGTACGTGTGCATGTGCGTGTGCCTGTACCTGTGTGTGTGTGTGTGCGTATGCTTGTTCTTGTGTGTGTCGGTGTGCGTGTGCATGTGGGTGTGAGGGTGCATGTGTGTGTGTGTGTGCATGAACGCGATCACGCGCAGGGGTGTGTGTGTGTGTGTGATTGTGTGCGGTTGTGTCTGTCTGTGTGCGTGTGCATGTGCATGTGCATGTGTGTGCGTGTGCGTGTGCCTGTGCGTGTCTTTGTTTGCATGTGCATGTGCGTGTGTTCACGTGTGTGTGTGCTTGTGTTTGTATGTGTGCTTATGCGTGTGTTTGCGTGCATGTGTGTTCGTGTGTGTGCGTGCATGTGTGTGCGTGTGCGTGTGTGTTTGCGTGTGCATTTGTGTGTTCGTGTGCGTGTGCGTGTGCGTCTGCACATACGTGTGCATGTGCGTGTGTGTGTTTATGTGCGTGTGCGTGTGCATGTGCATGTGCATGTGCGTTTACATGTGCGGGTGCGTGTACATGTGCGTGTGCGTGTGCGTGTGTGTGTGGGTGTGCATGTGGGTGTGCGTGTGCTTGTGCGTGTGCGTTTACCTATGTGTGTGTGTGTTTGAGTGTGTGTGTGTGTGTGTGTGTGTGTGTGCGCATGTGCGTGTGAGTGTGCGTGTGTGTGTGCGTGTGCATGGGCGTCTGCGGGTGCGTGAGCATGTGCGTGTGCGTGTGCGTGTGTGTCTTCGTCTGCATGTGCGTGTGCGTGTGTGTATGGGTCTGTGTGTGTGTGTGTGTGTGCCTGTGCGTGTCGGTGTGCGTGTGTGTGTGCCTCTGCCTATGCGTGTGAGTGTGCGTGTGTGTATGGGTGTGCATGTGTCGGTGTGCCTGTGCGTGGGAGTGTGCGTGTGTGTATGGGTGTGCGTGTGTGTGTGTGTGCCTCTGCCTATGCGTGTGCGTGTGTGTGTGCCTGTGCCTGTGCCTATGCGTGTCAGTGTGCATGTGCGTGTGTGTAAGGGTCTGTGTGTGTGTGTGCATGTGCGTGTGCATGTGTGTGTTTGCGTGTGCGTATGCTTGTGCATGTGCATGTGCGTGTTTGTGTGTGTGTGTGTGTGCGGGTGCGTGTGTATGTGTGTGTGTGCATGTGCGTGTGTGTGTGCTTGTGAATGTGCGTGTGTATGTCCATGTGAGTTTTCCTGTGTGTGTGCGTCTGCCTATGCGTGTGCCTCTTCCTGTGCGTGTCCGTGTGCTTGTGACTGTGCGTGTCGGTGTGCATGTGCGTGTCCGTGTGGCTGTGTGTGTGCATGTGTGTGTGCGTGTGTGTGTTCGTGTGTGTGTGTTTACGTGTGCGTGTGCGTGTGCATGTGTGTGCGTGTGCGTGTGTGTGTCTGTGTGCATGTGTGTGTGCGTGTGTGTGTGTGCGTGTGCGTGTGTGTGTGCATGTGCGTGTGTGTGTGCATGTGCGTGTGTGTTTGCGAGTGCGTGTGCGTGTGCATGTGTGTGTACGTGTGTGTGTGTGTGGTTGCGTGTGCGCGTGTGTGTGCGTGTACGTGTACGCGTGTGTGTGCGTGTGCGTGTGCGTGTGCGTGTACGTGTGCGTGTGCATGTGCCTGTACCTGTGTGTGTGTGTGCGTATGCTTGTTCTTGTGTGTGTCGGTGTGCGTGTGCATGTGGGTGTGAGGGTGCATGTGCGTGTGTGTGTGCATGAACGCGAGCGCGCGCGGGGGGGTGTGTGTGTGTGTGTGTGTGTGTGTGATTGTGTGCGGTTGTGTGTGTGTGTGTGTGTGTGCGTGTGCATGTGCATGTGCATGTGTGTGCGTGTGTGTGTGCCTGTGCGTGTCTTTGTTTGCATGTGCGTGTGCATGTGCGTGTGCGTGTGTTCACGTGTGTGTGTGCTTGTGTTTGTATGTGTGCTTATGCGTGTGTTTGCGTGCATGTGTGTGTGTGCGTGCATGTGTGTGCGTGTGCGTGTGTGTTTGCGTGTGCATTTGTGTGTTCGTGTTCGTGTGCGTGCACGTGTGCACATACGTGTGCATGTGCGTGTGTGTGTTTATGTGCGTGTGCGTGTGCATGTGCATGTGCGTTTACATGTGCGGGTGCGTGTACATGTGCGTGTGCGTGTGTGTGTGGGTGTGCATGTGGGTGTGCGTGTGCTTGTGCGTGTGCGTTTACCTATGTGTGTGTGTTTTTGAGTGTGTGTGTGTGTGTGTGTGCATGTGCATGTGCGTGTGAGTGTGCGTGTGTGTGTGCGTGTGCATGTGGCTTCTGCGGGTGCGTGAGCATGTGCGTGTGCGTGTGCGTGTGTGTCTTCGTCTGCATGTGCGTGTGCATGTGTGTATGGGTCTCTGTGTGTGTGTGTGCCTGTGCGTGTCGGTGTGAGTGTGTGTGTGCCTCTGCCTATGCGTGTGCGTGTGCGTGTGTGTTTGCGTGTGCATTTGTGTGTTCGTGTTCGTGTGCGTTGAAAGTGCTGACATAAGTTGTGATGTGAGTGTTGTTGTGTTTATGTGCGTGGTGAGTGGTGCATGTGGCATGAGTTTAAAGGTGCGGGTGGTGTAAATACGTGAGTGTGCGTGTGTGTGTGGGTGTGAATAGTGGTTGTTTGGTGTGATGTGAGTGTGAGTTTAAATAGTTTGTGGGTGTGTAAGTGTTTGAGTGTGTGATGTGTGTGTGTCGGTGTGTGTGTGTGTGAACATATTTATCTGGGCGCATGTGCAGATTGAGGAGGTGTGAGGTGTGGTGTGAGTGTGAGATGGGAGTATGAGTGTGAGTGGAGCATGTGCGTTGTCGAGTGTAGGTGGTGTCTTCGTATGAATTGTGCGGGTGATGGGTGTATGGGTACTGTGTGTGTGGTGTGAATGGTGCGTGTATGGTTTACTAGTGTGAGTGTGTTGTGTGACCTTTGAATATGAGTCTAGTTGATGTGTGGCATGATGTGTGTATGGGTGGAATTTTTGTGTCAGTGTGACTGAGTGGGAGTCGTCGAGTTTTGTATGGGTGTTGAGTTGTGGTGTGTGGTGCCTATGAATATGAGTGTGAGGTGTGTGTGAAGATGCCTGTGCCTATGCGCATGATAAGTGTAATGTGTTTTGTGGTAAGGGTAGTGTGTGTGTGCATCGTGCGTTGTGAAACTGTGTGTGTTTGAGTGTGAGTATGCTTGTGAATGTGCATGTGCAGTGTTTGTGTGTGTGTGGTGTGGGGTGTGTGAGGGGTAGTGTGTATGTGTGTGGGTGAATATGTGAGTGTGTGTGGTGTGAATGTAGTGTCGATGTCCAGTGAGTTTGACTGTGTGATGTGAGTTGCATGCCTATGAAGTGTGAATATTATGTGGGTACGTGGGATTGATGAATGTGAGTGTAGGTGTGAAGAATGTATGAGTGTAAGTGTTGGATTTGTGTGTGTGAATGGTGTGTGATGTTTGTGTGTTAGTGTGGGTGTGTTGAAGTGTTGAGTGTGAGAGTTGAAGTGGTGTGTGTCGACGTGTGTGTGGTATGTGTGAATGTGGGCGTGGTAAGCTGTTGTGAATGTGGTGAGTGCTGAGTGTGTGTATGGGTGAATGTGTGTGTGAGTGTGTGTGTGAGTGTGGCGTGGAATGTAAGTGTGTTGTAAGCTGTCATGAAGTGCGTGGGTGATCAATTATCTCGATCTGTGTGTGTGTTGTGCGTGTGAGTGTTTAGTGAGTTGTGGGTGCGTCAGTGTGTGTGTGAGGTGTGGGTCGTCTGTGTGTGTAGTGTGAATGTGGTTTGTGCTGGTAGTAGTTAGCTGTGGTGTATTTAGTGTTGCGTGTGCGTTTGCATGTGCATATCCGTGTGAGTTGTCGTGTGCTGTGCATATGCCTGGTGCGTGTCGGTTGTGAATGGGGCATGTTGTGTACAGGGTCTGTGTGTTGTGTGTGATTTGGTGGGTGTAGGGTATGTGTGTGGGCTATGTTGTGAATGTGAGTGTGGTGTGAATGGAATGGAATGTTTGTGTGCGTTCGTGTGGTGCTCTGTGGAGTAGTGAGTTGTGCATGGGTGTGTGTGCATGTGATTGTGCATTATGCTTGTTGCCAAATATGAGCGTGTGTATGTGAATGTGTGTGTGCGCTTGCCTATGCGTGTGCAGGTGCGTGTGTACGTGTGTGTGTAGGTGTTTGCATGTGCGTGTACGTGTGGAGCTGTGTTGTGTGTGAATGTGCGTGTGCGTGGTGTTGTTAGTGTGTTGTTGTGTGTTTATGTTGTGTGTGTGAGTTGTATGGTTGCATGTGTGGGGCGTCGCGGGTGTGCGTTGGTGGGGGTTAGTGTGTGTAAGGTATGCGTGTGGTGTGTGTTTGAGTGTGTGCGTGTGAGTGTGGGTTGAGGTTCTATGCTGAGGGTGTGGGTTGAAGTGACACTGTGGTGTTATAGTGGTTTAAATGTACGTTGCGTGTGAGTGTGAGTGTGGCGTGTGAGTGTATGTGTGGATGTAAGTTGGGCGTGGCGTGAGTTTGAGTTGTGCCTGGAATGTGAATAAGCGGTGCCGTGTGCGTGTGCAGTGGGAGCAAGCGTGTGCGTGTGTGTGGTTGTTGTGTGCAATGTGCATATTGCTTGTGCGTTTGTGTGTGATGTGTGTGTGAATGGGTTGGGGTTGGTGAGCGTGCGCATGTGCTGCGTTTGTTGTGTGATCGTGGGGTTTATGTGCCTTATACATATGCACGTGTGCGTATGGGTGCATGTGAATGGGTGTTTGTTGGCATGTGAGTGTGAATATGCCGCTGTGTGCGTTGCATGATAAGTTCGTTGTGCCTGTATGTGCTAGTGTGTGTAGCTGTGCGTGTGCGGTCTGCTTGTGCGTGTGCAGTGTGTGTGTTCGTGTGCCTTGCAGGGTGTGACGTGTTTGTGTAATGTGCGTGTGTGTGTGCGTGTGCGTGTGTGTGTGCCTGTGCGTGTGCCTGTTCCTGTGCGTGTGCATCTGCCTGTGCATGTGTGTGTGCATTTTCCTGTTCCTGTGCGTCTCGGTGTGCATGTACGTGTGGGTGTGGGTGTCTATGTGTGTGTACGCGTGCATGTGCGTGTGTGTGTGTGTGTTTGCATGTGCGTGTGTGTGTGTGGGTGTGTGCATTTGCATGTGTGTGTTTGTGTGTTTGTGCGTGTGCGTGTCGTTGTGCGTGTGCATGTGCTTGAGTGTGTGCGTGTGTGTTCATGTACCTTTGTGTGTGCTTGTGCATGTGCATGTGCCTATGCATGTGTGTGAGTGTTTAGTGCGTGTGCCTGTGCATGTGTATCTGTGTTTTGTGTGTGTGAGTGTTGGTGTGCGTGTGTGTGTGAGTGTTGGTGTTGGTGTGCGTGTGTGTGTGCATGTGCATGTGTGTGTGTGTTTGTGTGTGCATGTGTGTGTCTGTGTGTGCGTGTGCATGTGCGTGTGCGTGTGCCTGTGTGTGTGCGTGTGCGTGTGCCTGTACATGTGCGTCTCCATGTATGAGTTGTGCTTGTGTGCGTGTGCGTGTGCGTGTGCTATACGTGTGCGTGTGGGTGTGATTTTGCATGTGCGTGTGTTGTGCGTGTGCGAGTGAGTATGTGTGTGCGAGTGCGTGTGTGTGCATGCGTGCGTGCGTGCGTGCGTGTGCATGTGCGTGTGCGTGTGTGCGTGTGCATGTGCTTGTACTTGTGCGTGTGCATGTGCATGTCAGTGTGCGTGTGCGTGTGTGTGTGGATGTGCATGTGCATGTGCATGTGCGTGTGCTTTTGTGTGTGCGTGTGCGTCTACGTATATGTGTGCGTGTACGTGTGCGTGTGCGTGTGTGTGTGGGTGTGCGTCTGCCTCTGTGTGTGTGTGTGTGTGTGTGTG
The DNA here is from genome assembly GCA_019776745.2 of Taxus chinensis. NCBI lineage: Eukaryota > Viridiplantae > Streptophyta > Pinopsida > Cupressales > Taxaceae > Taxus > Taxus chinensis. The sequence goes on along the minus strand of CM034154.1, from coordinate 380,552,851 downwards.
CGTGTGTTCGTGTGCTTGTGCATGTGCGTGTGCGCGCGTGTTTGTGTGTGTGTGTGTGTGCGTGTGTGCGCGTGTGCATGTGTGTTTTTCTGTGTGTTTGTGTGTGCGTGTGCATGTGCATGTGCGTGTGCATGTGTGTGTGCGATGTGCATGTGCGTCTGTGTGTGCTTGTGAGTGTATGGTGTGTGTGTGTTTGCGTGTGCATCTAGGTGTGTGCCTGTTTCCTGTTCGTCTGTCGGTGTGCACACATGTGCGTGTGCGTGTGCGTGTTCATGTGCGTTTACATTTGGGTGTCTGTGTGCGTGTGCGTATGCTGTGCGTGTGCGTGTGCATGTTCTATACGTGTGCATGTGCGTGTGCTTGTGCATGTGCATGTGCGTGTGTGTGTGCGTGTACGTGTGCGTGTGCATGTGAGTGTGCATGTGCGTGTGGGTGTGCATGTGTGTGTGCGTGTGGGTGTTCGTTTTCCTATTCGTGTGCGTGTGTGTGTGCCTGTGCGTGTGGGTGTGTGTGTGCGTGTGCGTGTGCGTGCTTGCGTGGGTATGTCTTTGTGCATGCGTGTGCGTGTGTGTGTGTGTGTGTGTGTGTGAGTGTGCGTGTACGTGTGCGTGTGCATGTGCATGTGCATGTGCGTGTGGGTGTGCATGTGTGTGTGCGTGTGGGTGTTCGTTTTCCTATTCGTGTGCGTGTGTGTGTGCCTATGCGTGTGGGTGTGGGTGAGCATGTGCGTGTGTGTGTGTGCGTGTGTGTGTACATGTTCATGTTCGTGTGTGCGTGTGCGTGTACGTATCCATGTGCGTTTTCCTGTTCGTGTGCATGTGCGTGTGTGCTTGTCTGTGCGTTTGCATGTGGCTATGTGTGTGCATGTGCATGTGAGTTTGCATGTTCGTTTGCGTGTGCGTGTGCTTGTGCTTGTGTTTGTGCATGTTCATGTGCGTGTGCGTGTCGGTGTGCCTGTGTGTGTGCTTGTGCATGTGCGTGTACCTTTGTGTGTGCGTGTGCTTGTGTGTGTGTTCATGTATGTGTGCATTTGGGTGTCCGTGTGCGTGTGTGTGTGCTGTGCGTGTCCGTGTGCATGTTCTATGGGTATGTTTGTGCATGTGTGTGTGCTTGTGCCTGTGCCTGTGCGTGTGCTATATGTGTGCGTGTGCATGTGAGTGTGAGTGTGCGTTTGCGTGTGCTTGTACTATATGTGTGCGTGTGCCTGTGCATG